>JAUELE010288136.1:0-17484 GCA_031471655.1 Diodora aspera
ATTCTGACATTTATATTTAACCATGAAAATGCTATTTACAGACCTCTTTGAAAGGGGGGGGGGGGGTCAAGCTGTGACCTACCTTGCAAAGGTGCGGACTCAAGCCCTCCTGCTGGATTTGTCACTGATATGTTTTTCAAGAAAAAGAAAAATCTGTCGAAAAGGTTTATAAAGTGGTCAAAGGAATAGTAAAGCAGTATGAGGTTTCATCAGTTTTCCTCTGACAGGCAGCCTAAAAATTTAGGGCATATATGAAATTTGGGGGTTTACATGGTTTTCACTAATCTTTCAGCCACATTAACATGGACTTGCCAACATCACGTCGGTGTCGGTCCTGTCTCTCCAGACTGAAAGAGAGGTGCCTGGGTGGGACTCGAACCACAACCGCCAAGGCTGACAGATTGCTATCCCGATGCGCTAACCACTGCACCAACACGCCCCCCCCCTCCAAAAAAACAAAACAACATATAACTTATCATGGGTGATCTTTCAGGAAGGAGTTCATATGAGGCATTATTTCATAGACCATCTTTCAGGTAGGAGTTCATATGAGGTATTATTGTATGAGCCATCTTTCAGGTAGGAGTTCACATGAGGCATTATTGCATGGACCATCTTTCAGGTAGGAGTTCATATGAGGCATTATTTCATGGACCATCTTTCAGGAAGGAGTTCACATGAGGCATTATTTCATGGGCCATCTTTCAGGAAGGAGTTTACATGAGGCATTATTGCATGGACCATCTTTCAGGTAGGAGTTCATATGAGGCATTATTGTATGGGCCATCTTTGAGGAAGGAGTTCATATGAGGCATTATTGCATGGGCCATCTTTCAGGAAGGAGTTCATATGAGGCATTATTGCATGGGCCATCTTTCAGGAAGGAGTTCATATGAGGCATTATTGTATTGGAAATCTTTCAGTCATAATGCAAAATAAGGAAGTTACACAAAATGGAAGAAGAGAGATCGAAAAGAGAGATAACTGAATGCTTCAGATCATCCCCACAATAATCACCTGGTGAGACAAGCATTAGGTTACTGGGGCCATAATCATTCTTTGACTCCCTGTACTATTTTGACTCCCTGTACTATTCATTCTTCCTGAAGTGCAATTTGTAGCTTTTGAGCATCCATCAGTGGACAGATGTTGAGCAAAGTTAGAAGACATTAAATGTTTACTGCTTGCCACTCATCTCAAACAATCATTAGTTCACAAGCTCTTGTTGATGACCATTTTCTTCAGCACTAGACTGCAAATATGGAACAATTTTCACCAGCCTGTCAATATATGCCCACGCCAAATGAGACAGGGACTTTAGGCGTGTTAGCATTTTGTCTTTCTGGCCTTCTGTAGATGTCAAGGTCTGAAATAAAAGGAGTAAAGATATCATGAACAATAAGTAAGGAAATTCTCATGGAGGTTTGAAATCTTATATATTATAAATTGTAGGAGAGTCTAGAGCAAGTTTCAGTTAACATACATGTACTTGGTGTACTAGTCTGTCATCCAGACCCTGAAGTTTTATTCTAACAGAGACAAGTACACAGTCTAGATATTTTCCCAGTCTAGATAGCTGCAGATGAAGTGAGCAGACTCTGGGATCTTATTTATTTTATTACAAATGTATATCGTTTCAATTTAATTTTTCTTTTCAATAAAAATATTAATCTTAGTTCAGAGACTATATTCTAGTCTATTGGTGTTTCAGCGTAGGCAGATCCAGGATTTTTGTAAAGGGAGAGGGGGATATTCAGACTGCGAAAATCCAGTCTCAATTGGGGGAGCAATTTAGTACACCTATATATGACTTTCAAAAGGGGCCTCACTCAGACCAAAACCCCCACCCCCACCCCCAGGATCCCCCATTTTCAGTGGTTTTTAATTTGTGTCGCAAGGCTCTGCTTCAAATCGTAATGATTCGATCATCATTCACACCACATTCACTTACATGTATCACAATGGTTGCACTAGATATAATCTAAACATTGACAACAGAATACAAGGTAAAATAACTTCTTGTCATCATGAAATCTAATATTGTACAATTAAATGACAATCAAATAAATGGTGAATTTTTACTTTCATTCCAAAGAATTTTCAATATATTCTTAAAGCAGGATACTTACATTTTCAATGCGTGTATTCAGAAAGTCAACCTGTGCACAGCAGCCCGTGAAATCTTCAAGCTGACGTGATTTATTTACGTTGGAAATTAAGACACAGCAGTTCTCTAATAGGAAATGCATCTGAAATGTACAAGTGCAATTCAATCATGTTTACTTGTTCCTAAGTTACCAATTTTACTTGTTTAGAAACTGTTTTTGAAGGTAGTGACCTGCACTGTTAGACAAGGTGGCCTGGTGATCTGGTTTGAATCCCACTCAAGTCCCTTCCACAAAAACATATTTGGGCTGAAAGACACCTCAGGCAGATCTGATAGAACACTGAATTCTAGTAGACATTACGCGCCAAATAGTTCAAAGTTCAATCATACATTTCAGGGGCTAGCAATGTAAGAATTAAATACAGTGAAATTTATTTACTTACCGGTATCTGATATTTTATTTATCTGAACCCAGCCAAGTGGTCATAAAATGAAACAAGGATAAAGAAGGAAAAGTACCAGTTGTGTTTGAATTTTTTGGGCAAATCAGTTTGCACACAGACACATTGGGAACCACTAAAACCACTCTTCACGAACAATTGCAATACAAACAGGCGTAATGAAAACACTGTAACCTGGGTATTGTGTTGAATCAGTTAGTGTTAATTGGAATGATCATTTGTGTCTTTTACTTATCCGATGACATTAACTCACTTAATTGATTGAAGGGACCATTAAAAACATTTTAGTTATCCGAAATTTTTACTTAAGGAGTTTTTCTTAAGGGATTTTACTTATCCATATCAAAACAATCATAAATAAAGAAGAAACACACTCAGACCACAAAAATTGTTTCACTTATAATAAGGATTTTTTACTTATCCAGATTTCACTGTTGTTCTGAAAAGACATCTAAACCACAAAAACACTTCTCCTCCTCCTAGTCTAGTATTAATGTTCACCAAGAGAAGTACATGTACTTACCTCCTAGTCTAGTATTAATGTTCACCAAGAGAAGTATATGTACTCACATCTCTGACAAACTGGAACATGCTCCTGATGAACTTCTCTGTTGCTATAATTTGATTCATCACAGATGGTATCATAGGGCCTCGAATCTGTTTTCTCTGAAAATTTAATAAACCTCATGTTCAACCATTCCTGATAAACAGAACACATCGCAGAAGAAAAACGTTTATTAATACTGTAACTATGACATAACAATTACATTTTCTGAAACATGAAATTCATAAATTGTATGTGTTTGTTTTTTTATGGGGTGGCGACTGAGCTCCCTCAGTTTTGTTTTTTGCCTTTTTTGTCCATGCAACACGTTATAATATCCCACTTCCCCCCTGCCCCTGGCCCCTCACCCCCACCTTATATTGCTTTCATCACCCCTGAAAAGAAATGTGTTTATTCATGGTAAATGTATTTTAAGTGATTTTATTACTGAAATTGTGAATTAACAATTTTTACCTGAGATCTGACAATATGAACTGACTGCCTTGCGATGGCTCTTGACGTAAGTTGCTTCCACGCCAGACGATGCCGCACACACTGTTTATACTGACTTAGTTTGGAGTTAGTTGTGGGGTGAATAGGCTGATGGCAACAGAAAACAGATATAATAGAAATCTAAGTTCAATCTTTTAAGTAAATCAATCCTAGTGCATTACAGTGATACCATACCAGTATGTGTTTTGAGACTGTCACTTTTCTGACAAGTTTTCTAAAAAGAGACAAGTCTCTGAAGTCACTGATGAACATTAGAAAATTATACACGTATATACAAAGTCTGACAGGTATGCTAAAGTGGATCGCACATGTTATTGTAATACAGGCAGAGTTTTCATATATCTTTTTGTACCAGCTTTCATTCGGGATAATTATAAAATATTAATAAACACAAAGTAAAGCAAAAGATTATCACATTAAATATATTTAATCTAAACAAAATGTAGAGCAAAAGATTATTAAAGTTTAATATATTTGATCTAAATTTTTCATTACCGGTAATGATGGTCAAAACTAATTTGGAATTCATTAACAAACAACACCTTTTCCAGTATTCATTATTTTGACAATTTTAATTAGTCTTATTCTACTACCTTGCTTTTTGCAGATTAAAGATAAGTAATAAAATTAATTATACAATAAATGGGCCACTATGCCCTACTTCTCACCTCAGTTTCTGTGCCATGACAGGAGACAGAAGGTAGTGCTGACGAGGCTTCAAGATGTCTCCAGCTCGCGTTATCATTACACCTGCATGACACAGCACCGTTCATCTTGACTGGGAGTTTGCACTGTGGACATCTGTTAGTATTCCGGTGGTGAATCTTTGCTTTACTCTCTGGTCGTCCACTGTCATCATCTGTCAAACATTATCATCACAAAATGTTAGTACATACAAATATTCAAAAATTATATGATAGGCCTACGGTTCCAGTAATCTTTCAGCTATATTAATATGCTTACTGCATGTGAGTGGTGTCTTCTAAACGATCTGTGATCAGGGGCAGCCAGTGGCAGATTACGCAACTACAACCAGGGCCTCTGAACCCCTAGACTATATCCCAACGTTGCCCCATTGACCCATTCTTCTTTAAAATAGATATGACAAAAATATATACACTTATACTGGAATATATATAAAGCGTATACATAGAGTAAAATATGCAGAGTTGCATGTAAAAGCCATGTAAACTAATGAAAAGAAATAAAGGAGTGAGTGAATGACCGATTTTGGATTGTACGTGGATTCAGCAATCTTTCAGCCACATCACCATGGTCTCCCCAACATCACATCAGTGTGAGGCTCCCATCCCCTGGTTGAAAGAGAAATACCAGGGTGGGACTCAAACCATGATTGTCAAGGCTGGCAGATCACTGGGTCAACCACTGCACCATCTAGCACCCCAGAAATCAAGAAACGCTTCGTTGGAAACATTGTTAATGAAATATCATCTCAAATGTTCCACGTTGATGTCAAGGGGTTCCCTTGTTTGTTTCCCTCAGTATATATAATGTTCTCCACCTGTATACATTTATATACCTGATTCAATCAGCATGTTATGATAGACCTCACTGTGATGACATAGAGCTGGCCAATGGGGTGCCTTGTTACATCCAAGACACCACTCCTCTCCACACTTACAATGGACGGGTACCCCACGATCACTGATCGTCGCATCTAAACAGAATTTACAACAATACTGAAGATATATTTCAGATGCATTACAAATAATGTTGTGGTAAATAATTAATACGGCGTGCATTTACAAACTGTCATGACATTTTCTGAAATACATGTCTACATCTAATCGATTATTGTTGAAATTAAAGCCACATAACAAAATCAACATTCTTTGCTACTTAATGATTAATCAAAACACAAGACACTAACAGCAGCTAAATCAGTATCATAAGCATGATACTCATAATACAAGTTATTCTGATATAAAAATAGTTACCGGTAGTATAGTACTTTATATGGTTTATATATAATATTGCTCTCCTCACTTACATGACAAATTGGTTATTGGTGGACAATCTTTCACTTATAATATTATATTTGTAAGGTGCAGTAACCGTAGGCAATAAAACTTCTGACTTTGGATCCACAGATAGTAAGGTCATAAGTTTGATCCTAGCATGGACGTGAAAGATCCATGATTCTAGCTAGGGCCATGGTGTAGCCTACCTTTGGAAAAAGTACTTTAGTTTGTTTCAGAGGTCCAGCTAAAAATGGGTACATTTTAATCATTATGGCATGCCCTGGAGTAGACCCCCACCCCACCCCCCACAGATGATCATTTAAGCTTTACCAAACCCAGTCAAGTGTGATTATTGAAGTTTTCTGCTTTCTAAAAGGATTAAGCCTTAAACCTTCCTAAAACAAATGTACACACACCTCTTTTATTTTGTTGTTCATTAAATTTGATCAAGTATTTACACCCAATATTGGGACACAAGTGCCATCCATGAAATTCCGACATGTCATCACAGTTGTGCTGCAGCCTAGACAGCAGTGGCCCTGGAACAAGGGAGGCAACTGTAGGTGTGTCAAGTTCAGTTTCACAACCATATTCCTGGAAAAAAGGGGAATAAGAATAAGATATAAACACCTAAAATAACTAACCAGGCCATTTTGTGTGAATACATAAAGTGTAGTCCAAGCCTAAGCTAAAGAAATAGCTTGAAAAATAGGTTGGAAAATGGCTTAAAAACTGATCATAAGCACGAAGGGAGCAACTTAGGACCTGTCTGGCCAGGGGGAGTGCAGGGGGAGATCTAATATTTGTGTGAAGGGGAGGCACAACAAAGTTCATGAATGACAGGGTATTTTTTGGGGGAAATTTTTTATTAGCAAGTTTGCACTCAGAACGAAAATGGTTATCATTTGGTGCGAATTGATCATCATTTTATCAGCAATTGATTGGCAATCCACTGAAAGTGACTAGCAAACTGCGATGCGACCCTGAACTAAACATACCCTGAAAAATATCATTTTCTGGGGGAAGGGTGAAATTAACATGCAAAATGGTGCAATCTTAGCCCATTTTACAAGTTTCCATGATATTTTGGGGGTTGATTTTGTACTAACATAGCAAACAAATTTAAAAGGGCAAGCTGAGGAAGGAACATGTGGCCACGATTATCTCCCTCCCACCCCTGAATCTTGGCATAGAGAGACTGGGTATTATACAGCTCACTTGTAATGAAAGTTGCATATTTAATGTGAATTCATACTTATTTCAAAAACAAAGATAGTGTAGGTACAAAACCATAGTAACTATAAGCATTAAATCAAAGGGTAACCATCCAGTATGTGTGTCAAGGCCTGAAGCATCACATTACATGCCTTCTTTTAAACACTTTTTGACAGAACCTTCATGCTGAATCTTTAAATTTAACCCCACCATGCTGAATTACCGAATTTTCGGTAATTTCCTATCAGTCCACTATGCCTTGTTACAAATTTTCGGTATTTGGGTTAGGGCCTCAGTAACCCAATGCTTGTTGTACAACTAAAATCTACTTAAATGGGGATCTTTTGCTTTCTACTTCTTACTATCTATCCTGTGTATCCTTTTCTCGATGTGCCTCTTGCACATCACATTGTGCTAGGGCTGAAATATTGCCCCCTACAATGTAAAAATCTATTTCACTCACTCACTCCTATTTGATAAGGAGGCCAGGTATAGAGGACTGTTAGGTTCAAGGCCTTAGGTCTGGTAGGGTTAAACTGGTAAAATTCATTTTGATGACCAAGAGGTCTTTAAATACAAACAAGCTCATCAGAATCCAAAAAACTGTATGTGCACAACAAAGGGCATGATTTAATCAAATCTTAAAAGAAATGACTATATTTTCTTCTGAAGTTTATATTATGCCAAATATCATTACTTCAGAAAGAAGCTGTCCATATTTACCATACAAAAGAATGTGGTTTTCCTTTCTGTGATACTGTAACATAGGTACGTCTGCCAGCAGGAATGACAGAAACTGTGTCGGCATGGTAAAAGCGTCATGTTGTGTGACAGCCATGACCACCTACTCCTGTCCCAGGATTCATAGCACACAGAACACTCTTCCACCACACACAGTTCCACCTCTAGGAGGTCCAGGAAGTCTAGCCTTGCATAGCTCGGGAGAGGCTGGAAGAAAACAGCAAAATGTTCATCTAAATTCAACACCAGAATAATACGTAATAATAATAATGCATACACTTATACTGTGCCTGATCTCTGCAGCAACATTATTACCTCAGTCATTGAAACGATGTACAGTTTACAACATTCGTCAACTCCCCTAAGAGTATACAACCCATGTTGCCCGTTAGGCACTATAGAAGGTTACTAGTAACTTTCACACTACCATTACTTCCACCAGGGTTGACTGAGGCAATTTTCAAGGAAAGCCACTTGCCAAAGGTGACATCACTGATCATGATGATGATGATGATGATGATCACATCATCATCATCATCATTATTATTATTATTATTATTATTATTATTATTATTATTATTATTCAAATAATTAATCTGATGTTGACCTAAGAGTCCACCACTTCAATTGATAAGCCAACAAACTGACTGATGTTGTTGACACTCTGATACATGTAGATTTAATTGGGGACATCTTTAAATGAACATGTTACTGGCATGTAAGCATGCCACCAGTATTTAAGCTTGTTAGCATGCAAGTTAGCTATTAGGTTGTAAGCTTGTCATCAGAAGCTGATGCCTCACTACCAACATGTAAGCATGATACCGGCATGTAAGCATGATACCAACATGTAAGCATGTTACCAGCATGTAAGCATGTTACCAGTATGTGATGTGAACTTATTACCAACATATTCTAATACGCAATTTTGTGACCAATATGTAAGCATATATTACTAGAATGTAAGTGTAATGTAAGCTTTCCAAGAGCATGTAAGCTTGTTGCCAACAATTAAGCTTCTCACCAACAGGTAATGTAAACATTTTGGGGGGTTTTCTGGGAGGTAAGTTTTTGAGCAAAAGGTCAATGTCCCCTCCCCCCCCCCACCCACTTCAAGGGTGCTCGTTACCTATGCCACATGTAACAGGATTGTCACTTGACAAGGAAAAGTCAGGGAATTTGCAATTCTGTGAAAAGAATTAGTGCCATCCTTCTTGCGTGTACGGGGTGATGCAAATACTAGAAGTGTGCTTATCAAATGGTTGAAAAGCAAACCATTCTTATATTGATTATAAATGATATATTTCTCATGGTCTATATCCCACAGTAACTATACATCTTAAGCCAAATACCATTTCTTCAGAACCTTTCAATTATTTACGTACCAGGGTTAAACACGGTCACTTTAGTACCAATATAGTTCATTAGCTTCAACAATCAAATATCATTGATTTTCTTTTATCTATAATCCATGGGATAAACCTATGGCACATTTCTAAAGCATCTAACTCTCTGACTCCATTGATTACCCACGTTCTTGGCAAGCTGGTGCTCCATGCGAATTTCTCTAGCTGTTGTCAACTGGATCGACTTGGAGAATAGATGCTCATAGACCTCATTCCTGGTTTTCTCAGGCTTTGGGTTGAACCTTGGAATTCTTAAAACAAAGAATAAGAACTTTAAAGTTTTCCTATGAAAATGTCCAGTCTTAGACTGACAACTTTAATATTATGAAACTTACAGGACATTAAATTATGCCTTGTAAATTTAAATGCTACTATGTTTGTTTCTCACTCTCTTTGTTAATAGAAAACTCAAGAAAAGGATGACCTCTTTAAAGGCTAGTCTTTGATCTATCCTGTTCATGCATAAACTTAATTTGGGACCGTGTGACTACTAACACTGATTAGAGAGCAGGTGACCACTGGCAAGTATTCTCTACGATGAAAGACTTATATACAGATGGGGCCTCTGAGAGAAAGTATATCAGGGGATATAAATCATGTTTCTTTAAAGGGGGATGGAGAAGAAGGGAGAGGGAGGGGGAGGGGTTCCTTATCCATTAGTCCTCCTGTTATTATGTCCCCTTTCAAAGCTCACCTGAAAACTCATCTTTTCTGTACTGCCTATCATGATTGACTATCTTCACTACGTTTGTCAGCTTAGAACATGCATGACATGGAATAATATGCTTTATAAATGAATTACTATTATTATTATTATTGTTATCTACACCAGTTTTATACTATGGGCTGTAACAAGTAAGGCCATGGACGGGTGGAATGGAGCACTCTGTTGGTTTTCGGCATCTGAGACTCCCAGAAAGCTCCTTGCTCCCAGACCACTGTTGAAATGCTGGTCCAGTGAATGATGTACCGTATGCACCCTCATAGGACCTGTGTACAGATGACAGGATCCTATTTAACCCAATGAAGTTAGTAGTAAGCAGGTGCCCTCTTGTAATCAGATGAATTAGCATAGTAAATGTGATCTTAACTCAACAAAATTCACTCTTACATTTCTTGTACAGATGAAACTTCTTGGCGTATTATGTCTGTCAGGTGCAACAGCTCCTTCAGTGTGTATATATTCCTGGTTTTTTCCTGGAGTTTGACAGACAGGGCTGTGTTGGCTCGGATTACGGATAAAGCTTTACAGGCACTTTGTAAATAAACTCTGTAAATAAATGTGATAGTATATATAAAACAACAAATATGAAGATGGTGATGTTTGTGGTGATCATGCTGATGATGCTGATGATGATGATGAGGTGATTTGGTCTCGTGCGCCATGCGTTGGCCACTCGCTTGAGAAGTTAAGCAACGTCAAGCTCTCAGGCCTTCAAGGGGTCGAACTCCCTGCCTCGCACTGAGACGCTGATGTCATCAAGACATCATCATGACGTCACAATGTCACCTTGGGCAAGTGGTTTCGTTCATAACTGCCTCAGTCCACCCAGCTGTAAATTGGGTGCCTGGTCGGAAGTGATGGAAATGTGAAAGTTAACCTTCTAGCGCCTGGCTGCATGGGAGCTTGGGTTGTATACTCCTCAGGGAGTTGACGAATGTTGTGGATGGTACACTGTTCCAATGACCAGGGTAATAATGTGATGCTTAGAGCATGCACTCAGTGTATGATACTAGCGCGTTATAAATACACACATTATTATTATTATTATGATGATGAAGATGATGATGATCTAAGTTTGGGCAAAGACTTAGGCTAATGACATGAGACATGCCAATGACCACTTCTCATCAAGATCATGGGCAAATGATGATGATTATGGTGAAAACGACGATGATGATAATGATGATAATGACGATGACAATGAGTATTAATTTCTCTTTTTCTTTTAAAAAAAAATATTTGATAGATGGAAAGATAAAAACAATAATTACCTTATTGTCACTAAAGTTTGGCCTTTGGGATCTGGCCAGAGACTTAGACCTGGAGACATGCGACATGCTAACGACCAGTTCTCATCGAGCTCAAGGACAAAAGTGTATGGATGAACAAGACCAACATCGACCTTTGACCCACAGATCTTTACCAAGTGTCGAGGAGAGATTTGTTCCATCAAAATTTGCACTGTACAAACATTGTTATTGTATCTTTTAAGAAGATCTTCAAATAAAGTAAAACTTTCATCACAAGGGTCTTGTAGTCGCTGGTCATTTGAAGTGTCTACAATGGCCAAATCTTTGGCTGGGACAGCATTCTGAGCTTTTTCAAAAATAAGATGACCTTTTCCATATTTCTTTGTCAAAGCAGAAGATGCTGGATTGACAGGGAGAATAGGAATCACTGATTTTCGGTTATCCTTATGCACAATCACAAAACCATCATCTTCTGTGTCATGTTCTTTCAATTTTTTTTTTCGGCGTCTGCTTCTCCTAAATGTCTTCTGCTTCTTGTCCACAATAAAAACATCCAATGATTTTTTCAGCTCTTCTTTTCCTTCTGTCTTCTGCTTCTTCTTCTGTCTCCTTTTCTGGAATATGATGTCTGTTTTCACGGAATCTATCCTCCTCCGTAGTTTGGATGGCATCCTGGCGTACCCGTCCATTTTCAGTTGATCTTGAATGTCTCTTTTTATGTATCCCATCCCTTTACCTTTGCTCCTTTCACCCTTTTGCTTATTGAAGGACTTTTTTCCTAATGTCAAACAAAGAGATGGAACCAGAGTGAAAATCACTGTATATATATACCCACTGCCTGGATTTGGTATGTTTAAACATATTTTATTATGATGAAAAAAATCCGCTGGATCGGCAAACAAGCCGTGAAGGCTTATATTAATGCCTCTCCAGTAATACATTGTTTTCAATAAGACGCGGAGTTTGGTATCCACTGGCCGAAAAATCAGAGGTGGCACTAGAGAGTGGGGGGCTACAGCCTTTGTCAGGGAAAATTTGGAGAACGTTTGTGTATTTCAGTGGCGGATCCAGGGGGTCTGGACTCCCCCCCCCCTTTCCCCTTTTGAAAATCAATTACAGAAAATTGCATAGTAAAGAGTCTGGGTGGGACTGACATTTTGCATGTTGGATCCCCCCTTTTCAAGTTGGACCCCCCCATTACAAAATCCTGTTTCAGCAAACGATCGTCTTAGCGCCCACTTCCTCCTCCACCTTTCAGCACACCTATCAGGAAAGCTACCATATGCAGATCCATGGAGAGGGCTCAGGGTCCTATAGCAATTATTACAATTTAATTTACCATTCATAGTCACTGGAATTTCTTTACATTGTGCTTTGTGTGCATATATTTTTTTCCCAACAGGGTATGTTTTGTCCGGGTTCGCATCGCACTTTGCTTGTCAATTTCAGCTGATTGCTAATCAATTTTATCTGATTTCTAATCAATTCCTCATAAGATAATGATCAATTTGCACCAAACACTAATCATGTGAATTCGAAATGGTAAAATTGCTAACCAAAAATTTAAACACGAAAATATTCTGCCCAAGCAATAAAGGGTTATGTTTCTACATTTTCAAGTGCATACAAAATTAGAAGTTATCAACCAAAGACAAATTCAGTGTATACATACCGAATCTTGATCTCATAGTGCAGTTTGCTGAACTTGAAGTAAAACCGGCTGGAGTTATTACTTCGTAGTGGATCTCAGGAAGTCCACCGTCTTCAGCGGGACTGCTCTTCTTGTTATTAGAAGTCTTCAAGCTGTAAATAAACACTGATGAAGTTCAGACATCACTGGTAACTTACAGTCGGTCATGCCTTCTTGGGGTAGGATCAGTCACAATGCAACTGCTAACAATTATTTATATCGTCATAAATGTATTTCACAGAATCTCATGGGATTTTTCTGTTTTTGTTTCTCATTTTCATTGTTACTAGCCCCATATCACCTTTTTGCAAATCATCATCATCTCTCATTTTTACCATTGTGAATTTTAACATTATTTCTCTATCGTCAGCATAAATATTTTCCGTCCTTTGTATATACAAGTCAGTTTTTCCGAAACTTTGGCCTGAGATTACCTAACAGGTAAAAAGGGGTCATAAAATATGCTGGCTTTTAGCCTAATCATGTAGCTCGTCTCTCCTAACACTCAGTGAAGTTTAAAATGAATATTTGCGATGCTGCGTTATCTATCTATCAAGAGTTACTTCCCTTGCCAATTCCTCCCTGTAGTTATGTGACATTTCATTGGTTGTCTATATGTAGAACATTTGGACTTTCCATACACACAAAATGAGTATCATGAATAGGATCGAATCCAGGGTACTTGATGAAAACATCTGGAGTCCAAAATACCCGGGATTTGGGGGGATGAAATGACACCTGCTACAAAACAAATAAAAGTGTCATTCAACAAGCACAACAATGCTAGAAATGTACTCACTTTTTCTGAATTAGATCAGTGATGTTGCTTCCTTTCGTTTTTGTTCCCTTCCTCTGCAAGGCTCTTTTATGCAAATTATGGTAAATTCTTTTTCTGGATTTAGAACGTATAGCATCAACTTGAGATTCCCGCTTTCTCAAATCTGTGATACATGAGCCTGGATGAGCATATACAGATGTAGAATGCTCGCTGTCATGGTAACCAACACACAAAGCCCTCTTTGGGAACAAGTCCAAACCCAAGCCAGGATTGACATGTTCAGCCAATGTAATTTTAAAGTTCTCTTCTACATTGGAAAAAATGTCAATTTTACTTTTAATATAGTTTGGTATAAGCCAGCGTTTATGTTTTTTCAAAGAAAAGAGGAGAGGTGAGTGATAATTATCCTGGGTCAGTATCTCCCCATCATCAATATGATCACTGCAGCTTTCCAGAATATCTGCATTTTCTTCATCACTGTAGATCGACCCATCCAGTTTGTTGAAGAAAAACTTGCTGATCCAGTGGTGTGCTGATTTCCTGGGCCAACAGCAAGTCCTGAAATACCTGGGTCTCAAGGTGTTCCCAGAGTTGATTTCACAGTTAGAATTCTTCCACACCATTGTGGAAATCAGGAACTACAACCCTCCAAAATGTTTGTGACTTATTCCAAGGATTGGTCTTGCAATTAAACTCTCACACGCCATTTTAGAATCAGTAACTTCCCTCTTTCAAATTCTTGTCAAAATGTGCCCAAATTGATCTCACATTTAGGCCTTTTCTGTACCATTTTGGGAATCAGGAAGCAACTCTGTTAAATTGTTTCCAGCACATTCTCAGACTTGATCTCGCAGTTAAAATGTTTTAAAAATCAATAACTTCTGTTTCATGCTCTTTTCAAAATGTTCCAAGAATTGATCCCATAATTAGACCTCTTCAACACATTTTACAAATCAGCAAATACTCTCAGTGTATTGTTTGGGTGTTCATCTCACCATTGCAGAAATCAGGAGCTACTCCCCTTTTTAAAAGTTTTCCTAAAGTTGGTCTCATAATCAGGTCACTCCAACACCATTCTGAAAATCAGGAACTCTAGCTTCAAAGTTCTGTTCAATGAATTCTCAGACTTGATCTCACCGAACTCTAGCTTCAAAGTTCTGTTCAATGAGTTCTCAGACTTGATCTCACCGAACTCTAGCTTCAAAGTTCTGTTAAATGAGTTCTCAGACTTGATCTCACCGAACTCTAGCTTCAAAGTTCTTTTCAATGAGTTCTCAGACTTGATCTCACCGAACTCTAGCTTCAACGTTCTTTTCAATGTGTTCTCAGTCTTGATCTCACCAGTTTCAAAATCCACTCTAGCTTCAAAGTCCTTTTAAATAAGTTCTCAGTCTTGATCTCACCAGTTTCAAAATCAGGAACTCTAGCTTCAACGTTCTTTTCAATGAGTTCTCAGACTTGATCTCACCAAACTCTAGCTTCAAAGTCCTTTTCAATGTGTTCCCAGACTTGATCTCATCAATTTCAAAGTCAGGAACTCTAGCTTCAACATTCTTTTCAATGATGTTCTCAGACTTGATCTCATCGAACTCTAGCTTCAAAGACGTTTTCAATGTGTTCCCAGACTTGATCTCATCAATTTCAAAATCAGGAACTCTAGCTTCAAAGTCCTTTTAAATAAGTTCTCAGACTTGATCTCACCAGCTTCTAAATCAGGAACTCTGGCTTCAAAGTTCTGTTCAATGAGTTCTCAGACTTGATCTCACCAATTTCAAAATCAGGAACTCTAGCTTCAAAGTTCTTTTCAATGTGTTCTCGATCAGGAACTGCTCTCTTCATTGTATGCATTTATCTAACCATTTTGAAAATTTGGAACCATCTTCTTTCAGGCTCTTGTCCAAGTGCTTCAGAGTTAATGGTCTCATTTCAGAATCTGGAATTTGTTCCACATTTCCCAACACATCTTCTCACTATACAGCCAACCTGAGTTCTGTGTCCTCTGATCTATGCAAGAAACAAAGTTCTACATCTGTTTATTTACAACATTCAAATCAGCAATTAAACTTCCTTCCTATGAAATATATGAATTCTATTTCAATATTTGAGACACAGAACTTATCTGTCTTTTAGAAACCTATGGTTGACTTTGTCCATTCTGACGACTGTGAACAGTAGAGAGTTTAAATGAATCCAGTGCATAAATTAAATATCTGTGTGTTTAGATGGATTGAGGTTGAAGAATTTGTATCACATGATACGCTTACAAGATTTCGAGAACTTTGGTACTGTCCGCAAAATCAGAGTATTGTACTCAAAACTAAGGTGATGTCTCTTATTGGGTTACACCGAACTGGTCCCTACACTGAACTGGTCACCACATGTTTTAACTACAACAAAAATTGCAATTTCTGCTATGATGTTAATAATTGTTATTATTTTCGTTTCTGAAATGGGCGCACATTCAGTATGAATTTATATTAATAATTAGTATTTGGTCTTTGTTGTTACTGTTAGATGCATACGAGTTTTAATTCTTTAGTTTTACATCCGTCCTTAAATACTTCATAACCTGAAGGCGTGTGTGATATGACCTCATCAAGAAGATCGATAAACCTGCAAGAGGACTCAAAACTCTGGACGTAAAGTTTATTTCTCACCCGTGCAGCTTCCGGTCTGACTCCACTGTTTGGTGCTCTGACAGGTGATCTGTGCTGGTCCTCTCACCGTGTGGCCTGCAGAACAGTATAGTTGACACGTGCTCCCGAACACACGTGACACTGGACACACGAATGTACCACTGGCCACGTTAGTTGGGGCAGGACAGTGGGCATCTGAAAATAAATTCGATTCAATGCATCAGAAGATGTTGGCTGTCACCACTGTGCAGCAATAGTGACCCATTTTAAGCTCGGCCGATCGGGACAAGTGGAGTAAAGTACCTTGGTAACAACACCCGCTGGTTAGGACAGAACTCGCGATTCTCGCATCAAGAGCGTTACACTGTTGCTGACGGTTACCGCGTTTTCAGACTCAGTGTAAGCCTGTAATTACCATACTTTCGTCAGTTCAGATTAGATTCGGCGTGAAATATCGGTGAACGGACAGAAAAGTTACAACCAAAGAAGTCACAGAGGAACGATTCAAACACCGTTAATTCTACTATTATTAATGTTTACATACAAACAGTTACACAGCACCTGTACAAACGGCATGTCCGGTCCAGTGTTGGTTTCCGGCACACGTGATGACGTCATTTCCGGTCGTCGGCTGGTAGCCATTATTACATACGAGATGGCACGTGTCTCCCTTAGAGTATCCATGTGTGGTGGTCTGACAGTTGAAGTGACCATTACTGACCGACGGGATCCTGGAGCAGTACGCATCTGTAACACATTTTCATCGGATGAATTAGTGACTCATGATGTCACCAGCCTCGTCTCAAGAACACCCCCCCCCCCCATCTCTGGTCCGGATCGCTTCCGGTACCAAACCATGCAACATTCTTTGTAAAGTATACTTACATGTTGCTCGTAAATCGTAATTGCCATATATCAGTGCATATAATGACAATTGTAGTTACCTAAACATAGAGTAACATTGATTGTGTTAATCCGTGCACTCCGCACCCTCCCATCGCAGCCCCCCTCCCCCACCTCCAGGATGAGTGAGTGTTTAATATCCAGGGCCAGAATTTGTGTTAAGGGGAGCACAGCATAATCTACGAACGATCAAATTTTCTGGGAGGGTCTGGGGTATAATCTTGGAAGATATCAACAAATCTATTTCACGAGTTGGCATAGTAAAACTTTAGTGTTATCTCCACACTGATTGTACGTGTGTTGACGTAGAGTTTATTTGCGAACTGAATGAGGGAAGGGTTGCACGTGACCTAAGGGCGCACCTCCTCTTTCTGGGCATCATGTCTCAGTGTGACCCAAGGGCGCCCCTCTCCTTTCTGAGCATCATGTCTCAGTGTGACCTAATGGCGCCTCTCTCCTTTCTGGGCATCATGTCTCAGTGTGACCTAAAGGCGCTCCCTCTCCTTTCTGGGCATCATGTCTCAGTGTGACCCA
>JAUELE010288247.1:0-17484 GCA_031471655.1 Diodora aspera
TAATAATAATAATGGATAGTTCTTTTATAGCGCGGTATCTCCACCCAAGAGTAGACTCAAAGCGCTTCCATATATTAACCAGGTTAACCCAAGCTGCCTTTCAGCACCAGAAGGTCATTACACTCCAACAATTGGAGGACCAGTACCCAGTTTCAGCTGGGTTGACCGAGACAATTGGAGTAGAGTGTCTTGTCTAAGGACACAACACAGCGCCGCGAGCCGGGGCGAACCCGGATCGCCAGATTACAAATCCAACGCTTTACCACGCGGCCACCACGCCTCCCAACTTTCAGTTTCACTACTTTAATGTATGTCCATGGTTGATCTAATGATTTCAGGTAAATCATATTGTGGAAACATTTTATATGCATATAAGTTAAAATGAATTAAATGTCCCTTGAATTGCACATGCTTGCATCTTCTCAAACTCTCAAAATTAAATGAACTTGCCTTGGCACAACATTTGGTATAGTGACTTCTCCACTAATGTATCTTTCATTGTTGCAGTTCCCCTTCAACAATGATTTGGTTAGAGTAATAATGCTGGAGATTTTGAAATGTGTGAAGCCTTGAATGGTTTGCCTGGCTAACACTGAAACAGAGGCATGGATTTACAACTATGTAGCTCGTTTGTTTGTATTTGTGTTAGTAGTATTTTGTTAACTTTGTCCCAGATCTGCTCGTATCCGAGAGTTGGAAAGAAGAATCAAAGACCACACGTCACAGATGGTTGACAGACGGAAACGTCCAAAAGGAACACCACAGGAAGAGATGGATGCAGCGAAGAGGGAGCTAGCAGTGGTTAGTACATTAATACTCATCGTTACTCGTCTCATGAGTCTTGTGACTCAAGTTGTATTCACTCACTCATATATATATATATATATATATTAATAACATCTACTTACACTGATTGCTTTTACTACTCTTACAGATTTGTGAGCCTCTTATTTATGTATTGCATTGAAACTCTCTTGTTGAAGGTTGACAGCTTGTTTGTATTTGTATAATGACCCAGATAATTACAGAATGAATGTTAATTGTTACTGAGACAATGCTCTTGACTGAAAAAGTTACTGAACAAGGTAGACTGCTATAGGCACTTGATTATGCATCAAGATTGATGTCCTCTCATCGGGGTTGGGGTTGGGGGTTCACTTCAGAGCCATGAATATGTTTGCAATATCTGAAGGTCTTTCAAACAGGATTGGCATAACTGAAACTACTTTATCAAAAGAGTGTCAATTAATTGAAGAAGTTGAGGTACAGCGCCTCATACAGCATTGAGGTGGAAGTATTAATGTGGGACAAGCCATATCTTCCTAGCAATCCTTCTAATGCTACATGTCTTTTAGTAGTGGCAAAAATAGATGAAATATCATATGTTCAGGTATGTTACTTCACTTCTTTTCAACTTAAGGAAATAAACAAAGCTGAAGTCTGATCATTTCTGTTTTAATTGTAGCTGTGTTTTTGTCAAATTTTCATTTGGAAAAGTCTGGATCAGTGATGCCCCATATGTCAAGGGAAACAACTTTTTGCTTCTTGAACATTTTGTGGTGTAATTGCACATATGTATGTATACATGTATATGATTTGAAAAGCAAGGTCTTGGTGGATGTTTTTGCAGTTTTTGCAAATTTGTATACAGTTTTTGTTTTAGAAAACAAATTTAGGCAAACATTTCCGACAATTCCCGATATTTAATGGGATTTACCCATATATTTACCCAGGGTATTTTTTGTTCCAAAATTTTTGATCAACAGTTTTACATATTCAGATGAAAATAACTACAGTTTGGTGCAAACTGATCATCATTTTATGAGCAATTGATTAGCAATCAACTGAAATTGATTAGCAATCAGCTGAAATTGACTGCCAAAATGCGATGTGAACCCGAACAAAAAATACCCTGATATATAAAGTTGGAATGATTTGTTTTCTGTACGAAGTACAGGTTGATATTTCCCATCACAGCCACAGATTCATCACTCTACCGATGGATTGTGGTGTTATAACTGAAATATTGCTACAAATCATGATGAAACACTAGGTATCCCACTGTAGTATAGGTAATTGTGTTGTGTCTAATGCTGCATGTGTTGTGAACCAGGTAAAGGCTCTACAGAAAGATTTGATGAACCGCTACCAGGAGCTGAAACTGTGGACAACAGGTGGCTAGCTAATGTCGTTTTACTCTCACTCTCTCATTCACTGTGTCTCTCGTGACTTTTCCCATCCCACTGTGTGATTCATGTTCTTGACCTGATGGCTGTTAATAAAATAAGGCTGCAATGGGTCTGTACAATGAAGCAGTCAATTGTAGAAACAACTGATTTCTGTTGGAAAACTTAAAATAGATGTGTCAAGAAGTCTTGATAGCTACAGTTACATTTATTCAAATTACAAACTTTAATTTTTTATATAGTTTTGTTGGTGCACATGTGAACAGAGACATGTTTCCGCAGCTGAAAAGTTGGGTTGTACTCTCCACAAGTGAATGTATTAGTAACTTGGGGTTTCACAAAATGACCTTAATTAGCCATAATCAATCTTAACTTCTCACACCAATTTCAGGAACACATTTTGGGATAGTTTCAAGACTTGTAAGTTGCTTAAAGTTGCTTCATGTAACTGGATGGGAGATGTAGCTCAGTGTAAAAAGTTGTCTCAAGAGTTTACAGTGAACTTAGCGCTAAGATTGCTTTGTGGAATGGGACCCTTTTTATCATAATGTAAGCAAACAGATCACAACAGATTTTTAGATCAGAAAGACACCATTGCAGCCTTCTTAACATGTTTGTGAATCTACTCATATCAGACCATTTCTAGTTCAATTAATTTACAGTTTCAACGATACATTTGACAATTATATAAATCAAATTTCCTTATTAAAGTTGGATACATGGTCAAATTCAGTGTTTCCTTTTCAAAAACCAACAATAAATATATAAAAATTTGGGTGTACTGGTAACTTGCGGGTATACCTAGGTCGAACCGGTTTTGTGCTATGTTGCACTCATCAGCGACTCAATGTTTAAATATATGTTAAAATCTGTACATATCACGACGGATCCACTCAACATACAATGCATTTGTTGCTTTTTCACCTCGAAAGACATCGATCTCCTTTTAAGACCCCTGGGTCCTAAAAAGTGAAATAAATGCTTTCCAAACTTCCCAGTAGAACTTTGAAAATGGAAATCTGCACTTGCAGATAAATGTATTCAGCTTATCTTGGAAAGCATTCAGAAATCGATGAAACTTATTTGAAAAAAACTCTGAGGAAGGTTCGAAATGAGGCTGATGGAAAATAAATCTGTCTGCATCTGCCAGGACAAAGGCACACACTTCCACAATGTATGGTTTACAGTTTATGTTATTTATTTCATGCATATAGCACCAGACATATTTCTCGTTCAGGAGCATGTATCCAACTGTAAAGTTAACATTCCATTTAAAACCAAGAAAGACAAAATTGACATGCTGTAATTTATATCTTTAAATTTGTTTGAGTTAAAAGTTTTAAGCAGATGCTATCATGTCTGAGTATACCAAATGCAGAAGTTGTCAATAACATGAAACTATTAACAGCCAATCAGGTCTTCAGTAAGCAGTGTGTGAAGCCGTTGCTGGCATAGATTGGTGGTTTATGAGTACTGAACTATCGGTTATCTTCAAACAATTTAAGTAGAATATGTTTTCTTCAGATCTGATATCTGATTCTTATCCCATGGCTCGTGCTTTCTGTGTGTTAAATGAAAGTTTACAAAATAGCAGCTTAGATGCATTTAGTGGAATACCATCTCAATTTATTATGTTTACTCCTAAGTGTATTGTTAGTAAGTTTTAACAATTGAATATTCATTATTTCGAGTCATTTCTAAAGAGGAGATTTGACATATAGTTTCTGACTAATGTAAACTTATGTTTTAATCAATTGCAGGTTCATTCATGAAATCTGCTTTACTTTCACCTTCAGTAATTAAGACAATTTTTGATATGCTGTGTTAGAACACATGATTTATTTTTAAATGCAAAGCAAAGGTTTCATGTTGCTTTCATGCAGGCTGGAGATAATGCCATACAATTAAAATTCTGCTTATATAGCTGAGAGACCATTGAAATACAGATTAAATCATTCACTTCTTTTGGTGGAAGTCTGAAAAATATTTTTGTGTAACAAAATGAACAAACTGATTATATTATATATTGAGCTTTATTAACTAAAAGTCACTTCTTAAAGCTAGTGAGATTTCTTTACTTGTATCTCACTCATCTTTGTTTGCTTTTGGAGAAATCATAAAATGCATAAACATAACATGACTCTTTTGTTATCATAGTTTTATTTTTCTCATAGATGTGTGCTTTTGTGATTTTTGTATCAGTTTCGTGGTACTGACTTCATGCAGAATTACATCATTATTCTTATTGATTTTATTGATCTGAAATAATTATTTCAGTTTTAATTAATATTGGTATACCAGATAACAGATTGGATGATTAAATATTGACCCTAGCCTGGGCAATCATGTTTTGAATGATATTTATGCTCACTGAAAACCAATAAATTTCTTACATATTTGGAGAGGTAGAGATCTGGGGAATATTTCTGAAATACTATCTACTTGAGACATAAAGTGATCACACCCTGTTATGAACATGTAAAACTTATCCTCAGGAGCAGCTTTAGATGTTGTAGGGTCCGAGCTGGGCTACAGGTACTTGAGGCCCGCAGTAATACTTTCAATAGCCAAAACATCTCTGAAGACCCCTGGGTTGGGGGTATTTTGAGGCGCCAGTTCTATTTTCAAAGGCAAAAAAAAAGAAAAAGCAAAAAGAAACTTTTGCTTGATGTGTGGAGGCCTCCAGCTAGTGCAGCTTGTACTATAATAATCATTGTAAATCAAGTCATACCTTGTTTGTCAGGGCTCAGTGGTGAACCGGGATAATTTGCTGTGTCAACAGAATCCTGCTCCAGTGTAACAATATTAGTGTGGATTGTACATGTGTTCTAAAGCTTTTTTGCCCCCTCCAGCTTGCTAAACCCTGACAAGACTTGATTCTAGGGTTTTAGATCTAAATACATGTCATGTATAATGATTATCGTCAAGTGTTATGATTGGAGTAAGATTTTCTTTTCCACCTACCCTACTCAGAGTACACCCGCCCTCACAATGTATAATGAACAACTGATAAGATATATGTTGTTCAATCAGATTTATTTGTGACAGATTTGGACCCAATTGTTGAACTTCATTTTGAGCAAAGTTTCGTTGCTGAACAGCTCTACAATGCAGATTTTTTATCCTGGAGAACAGTAGCAGAATAGCTACCTTTCAAGGAAATCTAACAAATGAAGTCATTTTACTGTAACCTTGAAAAAAATAAAATTCTGTAAAGATGTAAATAAAACTGGCCTCACCTCCAGCTGTGTGGCTGGCCAAGGATTTGTTAGCCTGGGTATTGCTTAAAGTTAATACAGTCTGTTTCGATACAAAAGCCAAGTCAAGTGCCATTTCCTCCTGAGTTGTGACATGGTAGTAACTGTATTTTGTTGTCTGTGTTTGAGATGACAACAAACTGAGGATTCGTATAACTCTCCCTCTCATCATTCATGGTAAGGAGAAGACAAGTGACCATAGTTCTCCACACAGATCCTCTCCTTAACACACTAGCAGAATAGCTACTTTTCAAAGAAATGTGATCCCAAACTAAACAAACAGTAAAAATCTGTTTGTCATGAAAGCCATTTTTAAAAAGAATCCCCCTCAGTCTTACTAAATACAGATATTCATTCTGAGACTAAAGGTTTGAAATATTATTCATTTGTGATAATATAAAATTGGAAAATAATTTAAGATTACTGCAGATGTTTGAATCTCTGTGATAATTATGTTTAAGCTGTGTACAATACAATCTTGCTAGTTGAGCTGCAGTTATCCTAATCCAGTGAACCATGAGAGGACAAAAAAGTTACGAGAATTATGGTCATTTAGATCTATTATATATGCCAGTCAAACCAATTTTATATCCTTGTTTGGGGCTGATCATTCCTTTTGCTGACCCAAGCTAGGTATATATATATCTTAAGTTGCTGGTTTGATGTGCTTTGGAGTGAGCACTATATACATATATATCCATATTGGTGTTGGGTACAGGTGTGTTGAAAACTTACATAATTATAGCAATCACGTTCACAGGTATACTAGTATATACATAGGTCACAGGTAGCTACACCTGTAGAGTATGTTCACGCTATACTAATGGTGAAGTACATGTATTTCCAATCAAACCGATCAGTTGGGACTTTCAATACCTATAAGATTGAGAAATCAATGATTATTGCCATGGGGAAAATTTTAGGGTGTTGTGAGGTGAGGGATTAGGGCGGAATATTATTTGAATGCACTTTTGAGCTACACAATCTTGGAAAGTGGGAATGACGTTCTGGCACACAGCGAAAAGGGTGCATGTTGTCAAAAAGCCCAAAATTTTGAGTATGGCTGACTTAGATATTGTCACATGTAGATCTTGAAACTATAAATGAGTTTAATGTAAGTTGTCAGTATTCCTGTACTAAAATGTGTGACACACTTCTCATAATACTGTCATTTTGAAGGCTTGGCTTACTCTGAAGTGACAATTAAAACCTGTAACTGACACATTCTCAAACATATCTTCTGTCACTCACCTACCCACAGTTTCTGTAATTCAAGTTTATATTCTCTCTAATTGGAGATACTGAAATTGTCAAAGCCAAATCTAAAACCAGTGTACATTCCACCTACAATTTTAATCATTGTGTTCATGAAAAATAAAAGGTTCTGTCATCATAAATTCATGAGGCATTATAAGCAACAATACTCATCCCAAACTCATCATTTAGTGTGTTCTTTATCTGGGGAAGAAACAAACGTGCAATCAGTAGCATTGAAAATATATTTATTGTTGACTGACTGAAATGAACGTAAGCAAGATACTATCATGGATAGTTGACGAGCTTTAGATGGATTCTAATCAAACAACATAGCACATTTCACTAGCATCTAGTTTAGCTTACTTAGATCTTGTTTATACCAGTACAGAGTAGATCTTTGGTTTTGCTTAGTTTGAAATACTGAGTAGTACATGTATGTAGTTTCAAGATTTGTCTTGTTTTTTTCATGTATATATAGTTTTTTGATAGTTTAGTTTCTGATATTGAAACGAATGTTCAAAAGTAAAATGTCTCGATTGTTGTGCGATAATAATAACAACCTGTGACCCTTATTTTTTCAGAGTTAGCTAAGCTAAGAACACCAAGTGGTAATCTAAAGACTGTATACAGTTCCTAGACTAGAAACATAACCAATCTCTCAGGCAGCTTTCATTGTCCCCATGTGCTTGTTAGATAGGTTTTTCTGAATTGTTAATAGTCTTAAAATAATAACCTCCACTCTGCAATCTGACCATCCTCGAAATCCAGGGCATATATGATTCCACCAATGGTCCGTCATATACCCTGGAATCACTCCTATACACGATGATCGTCTCAAGGCAGGCGTTTTGACCAAGCTGTGAAGTTTCCATAGTGGTACACTCGAAACACTCTCCCAACACTTGGCGAAGTAAAGAGCGTTATATCTTCAAACTTATAAAGAGTTACTTCTCGTGCAGTGAATGCGACTTTCAATACACACAAAATGACCATGGTGAATAGGAGTACATCCAGGGCATATGCCCTCTTGGTGGTGTCATATATGCCCTGGAATTCGAGGATGCAATCTGGCATAGACTTTTGTAAGTGTAAATTAGCAGTGGGAGATTTCTCCACCAATTGAAACCTTTGACTTCATTAACAGAGAAGTACAATAGGTAGCTGAGCCATCCATCAGTTCTGGTTCGAGCCCTTCTTATTTTAGTGTTTACGGTCAGCTTGCCCTTGCCTAGTATGTTAGTACAGTCCCTAATAATCTGCTGGCCATGATAATCATGCGTTTGAGTCTCACTTAGATTGTCTACTTGCTCGGCCAGAAACACTGAAACACTGGCACAGAAGTGGTTCAAAATGAAAGCCACAGTACATTCACTCACCCACCTGAAGTAACATAGTTAAGACATTAATCAAATGATTGAATACCGGTAGTTCAGATGATATAGCTGAAAGGATGCTAGAATCAGTATTACATTTCACTGTAACTTCTTCAATGAACCATGCCCGGATTCAAGAATCTAGCCTAGGGTAGCATATCCTTAGTTTTATCCTAACCTTAGGACACTTGTCTTGACTAGTTCTCAAAACTGTCATAAAGATAGGATATGTCAGGTGAATGTTTAGTCATGCTAGGACATAGATAGGATGGTATTGTGAAACAAGTTTACCCTATCTAAGGGATGTTTTAACTTTTGATGTTGGAATCAGTCCTAGTTATGATAGCTTCATGAACAGTGCCATAGGAACAACATTTCATAGTGAGGGAGAGGGGCCTGATCTCGGAGCTGAGAGAGGGGTGGAGGAAAGAGTGGGTGTAACCGTCATACCATATTAGGCTTTAGAACATATAACGACGGAAAAAGACATTGTTCTTGCCAGCTGCCAGCATGTCTACTTTCGTTTTTCAAAAATTGCACAAATGCAATACAGTGTCAGGAAAAAAGGGGGGGCTAAGCCTGTTCCTACGGACATGATGATTAGCGAACCTCGTCAGAGAATTGCTCAAGTTTCAGTCTTGATGTTCTGCATTCACTTTCGGTCAGTTCACTTTCTGTACGTCAGGTTTTGGAGACCAAGCACCACAGGCTGATGAAAATATGCACAATGCAAGAACACAACAATTTGCAACTGAAATAACTATAGCAAAGTTATAAATTAAAGTATTGTAATTTTCTTTCATTCGATTCCAAACTCTATTGAAAGCTTGGGGTGTTTTTATGCAGCTGATCCTTCCCTTTTCTTCTTACTTCATTTAACCCTAGTTTCATAAAGATAAGGTATAAGATGTACATGTATGTCCTTCCTTCTTGCCCCTTACAGTATTGCTCAACTGCATGGCAGTAGAATGTCTTTATTAAGCAAACTTCCTGCTTTTGTATGATGTACGTTCTGCTTCATATAAAACCATGTTTGACTGCCACAAAGGCCATCCTTAAACATTTTTTACTCCTTAAAGTAATGTAGAATGAAGATCATTGTAAGCATTTATGTATTTCATACGTTATTTTGTCCTCTTGTTTATACTGAATTGGTATCAGTCTACTCTGTATCTCTGATATTGATGAAACGTTTCTGAAAACACCAATCAGTCTCATCACTTGGTGACAGTTTTAGCTTTGGATTTTTATATCCAAGATAAGCTTGGACATGGTATGAACGATCAACTCAACAGATAAATTACTGCATTCCTTGTGTTAAAAATTGCAAAGTTTTAAGTTTCTTAATAATCTACCTTCCCTATTTGTCTCATGTAGGTGTGAATTTTAGTTTTCAGAGATTAAGATTTAGTCTTTTCAACTAATTCCTCAACATTAACTTTAAAATTGTTTTCTATTTTTGTACAGATTGTAGTTGTAGACTTTCTGTTGATAAGAAGTGATTTATTAAATTATTTTAATTACTATGGTATTAGTTGATGTTTTGAAGGACTAGTTTCCCAATATTCTTTCATAAATTAGTGTTTATGTAAATATTGAAACTTTAAAGTGAGATAGATGAATTAATAAATGATTTGAATTTATTTCTAATTTCAAGAGCAATTGATCAGATGAGAGAGTAAATTACTTGCTTTCCTGACATTGTGAGCAAATTTGTCTGTAGAGTTTATTGCTGTAGGCCGTTCGAGGGGGATGACAGCTATGGCGCAAGGCGACGGCTTTGATTTCTAGCTGAAGAAAATCATTGTGTTGTAAGTACATTGGGTGGCGACTGATGGTTGATCGTCTTACACACAGACACACTGCCTAATCCTGAATGGTTATTTGGGGACAAATGTTTGTTTCCTTTTTTGCGTTTGTAACTCATGTTTTGAATTGGACTGGTTTTGATAATCATTTGTGCTGTGTCTTAACAATTTTAATACTAACTCAAAAACAGAAATGAATTGTCTGTATATCTGCAGTAATGACAGGAAAGACATAATAGATATTCATATTTTGTACTTTGATGCCAATGCGACATGGGTCTTCAGTGTATTTTTGTTAGAAAGTTTCAAGAGAGGGGTGGAAGAACCAGTGTCTTGAAAAAAGGCGGCACATGTTTCTTACCAAAATGCTTGCTACCCTCATTTAGGCCTCGACCACGAGTTTCGGATATTGGTGATCCTCTGTGCAGAAACCTAATCGATCTCACGACCCTCAGGAGCATGCTTGAGACCTTGTTTGGGGCACAACCATGAGTTTGGTAACAAATGAAATTGAATATTTATAAACCTTTAATAAACTCACTGCACACTGGTTGACATCAAAGACCAAGTGATTCTGTCAGATCATCATAATTATGTAGTCATGGTGAAACAGGATAGTGTGATTTTAGTAATCCAACTGGGCTTTGTTTAGCTGAAGAAATGAATTACATTCTCTCCTTATAAGAATCAGTATCATCCATTCACTTGACATGTGTCATAAATGTAGAATCAGACCGAAGCACCAGTGAAGTCAATACTTTAATCATCATTGGTCAGTAAGTGTCCACTTCCCTTTTTGTTGGTTTTATGATGAAATGATTTGGAGCACTGCTGTTTGCCGAGTTTGGTTTCCTTCAGTGTGTGTATTTGGCACTTAGACCACACCCTAACAGTGCTCGAAACTAAAGTTTTTCTGAAGTTGCCCTGATAAAAAGTCAGGGCTACTAAGAAGCAAATCAGGGTTGCCCTGTGGATAACCAAGTTGCCCTGTTAAACCCAATCATTCATTATTGTAACAAAATAAAAAGTGTTTGAATAAAGGCACGCATGGACTCAAATGAATTCATTAGGCTTCGTTTCAGAATAAAAATTATACAATTGCAAATGCTGATCAGCAGAATAGGTTTGAATTGCATGGTTGCCCGTTTCAATTTGTGTCGGACGCCTAACTTGTGCTTTTGGCAAAAATTTGGTTGCCCAAGGGAAACACTGGTTGTTTTGGACGCCTGGTAATTTCGAGCCCTGCCGTAACAAAATATCATATGGTCAACCCATCAAGCAAGAAACACACGTTGGGAGATGATTGTGATGACTGAACCAGGGCCTCCAAGAGGTGGTGCAGACCTGGGGTTCATCATTACTGCTTCTGGGGGTCAAACAGGGCCCAAATGGGGGCCAACAAGCCAGAAACACACGTTGGGAGATGATTGTGATGACTGAACCAGGGCCTCCAAGAGGTGGTGCAGACTTGGGGTTCATCATTACTGCTCATGGGGGTCAAACAGGGCCCAAATGGGGGCCAACAAGCCAGAGAATAACAGGATGACGAATGAAAGGGAAGGGATCCCAAAAGAAACATTGTACCCCCTGATAAAACTCCTCAGAGGCCCTGGATACAACATACTGGAAAAGTATTTTTAAGAGTGTTATTTCATGGCTTGTATGGGAATGTGTTTTGGACATTATCTAAAGATATTTATTTCAGGTTAGTATTGATATGTATGCATTATTGCAGACAGTTTGATTTGACCGACATTGTATTTTTAATGGCTCACATAAACTTTCAGTAATACATCACCAATGTTTCCAGATGACTCCTTGACATTATGTGGGACACTTGAGATGACATTGCATTTAACAGTGTTTCCAACTGAGTGTGTCTTTATTCCTTTCCATCAGCATATTTTGAGATGATTCTTCAGATGTTTAATGATCAAGTACTTGTCTCACCTTAACAAACAAGAATGAATAGTTTGAATCTTATCATGGATGTCCCATTTCAGGTTCATCATCGTGGTTACATTGCTATCACTACCTGTATCGTTGTTTTACTGTGTCACCAAATCAATACAACAGAAAAATTGTTCACGGAATAAACCGCAAATACAGCTGTGGTTAGCATGTTGATCCAGCGATCCAAATATCATGATTACCACAAATTCCACCAACCTCACTATTTCCACGATTTCGTTGAATGGGGGCCGAGTTTGTAGGGCAGAGGCAAACCATGGAGGTACCACAGGTACAAAGTGCTTAAGGGGGTTCAAATTTTGGTTGCTAAAAGAGCTTTTCTTCCAAGTTGAGAAGCAGCAAATTTGGACCTTGAGGAGGGGCTATAGGTTGGAGATGAAAGTTTTATTGCGATGATGTGTCCATCACAACTGTTATGTAGCTGAAAAATTGCTGAAAACCACAAGAAAAATATAAAAATCAAATCACATATCACGTCATTCTTTACATCATCAGAACTGCATTTATGTTTCATTCATGTTTGCTTTTATTTAAACACAAGTTTCCATCCTCAGGCTGAAGAGCTGCATCACGAACTGTTGGCACGACGGGAAGTGTTGGAGTATCGATTCAGGGCATTCACAGCCGAGATTTCAGGCTTCGCAAGTAACTCTCGTGTTAAACATTGACATCAAGAAGTCTGGTGAACAGTTGTTATAGTCAAGGTGCAGTGTCCGAGAAAAATATTGTCTCCGTCCATGTTTATAGTTCTGGTCAGTGCAGTTTCGGACCAAAACAAATTTGTTTTATTATTTTGCTAATAGTTTATCATATATCTTTGAATATGTAAATAGTTGTTGATAATGTTGGTGAATGCACAGATGTCATTATTTTTAATAATCTTGTATGAAGATGATTGTGTAGTATACGAAACAGAAAATCAATGTTATTCAAATTATTGATAAAAACTCAAAACTGCTGATGTACATGAATTGTAGGCTTGTTATTATGTGGGAAAGATGTATCTGAAACCATTCTTTTTGTTTAAGTTTTTATGCCAAAGCACATAAAATACCATTTTAGATTCTATTTAGCCCTGGTCAGTTTGCTTTTGTTGAGCCTTGATTTTGGATTTTACGAGACTTTCATAAATCTTGTCAGCCATACAACCAGGTCGATGTTAGATTTCAATCTCCATGCTTAGAGGTACCTGAGTAGGATTCGAACCCACAACCATTAAGGCTGGAAGAGTACTGGACCGACACACTAACCACTGCACTATATGATGCGCACACACACCAAAAGAGGACAAGAGCCCCAACAGAAATGCAGCCAGCCATTTGTGAAGGAAGATTGAATCTCAGCTGATGCTGAAACTTTTTTTGGGTTTGAGATATGTTTCAAACATCAACCCGGAAAACTGGTTCAAGTCAGCAGGGTTTTACGCAGCTTCCTAGAAATGGGGGTCACGATGACGCACAATACCCTTTGGAGGGGGTCATTTTCAAACTTTGGGGGGTCATAAATGGATATTTACAAACACGTTTCCTATTACTTTATGGAATGTTGTCTGCATTTCATGTCATTTCCCATTTATATCGTCATGCTGTAGACTGATCGTGACTTTGCTCTATCCTGAATATTAATTCAAATTGTTCACTTTCTGTGCATCACATATGACCCACGGGGATGTTTATAGGGGTTATTTTTCAGTATCTGTGCGTGATGTAAAACCCCGAGTCAGGTTCCCTTCTTTGTACCACGATAACGGACAGACTTGTGAAAATGATTTAATAATTGCAGGAGTGTTTCAGCAAGGTTGGGATTGTCCTTGGCCTTTGGAATTACTGGTAGTGGCAAGTCCAGCAAATGAATTTATTTATCATTTTGTCTTGCCAGAACATCGTGTAGATCATCTGTCAATATGTTTCTGTAGACAAATTGAGCATTGAATTTGTAAGATTGTAGTTCTCATCTCTTTAGTGTTTGGCAACTTGTTCATAAACCACAAAACTGGTTTACAAGGATCTTGCAGCTACCTTTACAGATATTCATGTTCCAACACATAGGTTTTAGGGTAATTTTCTTCTCCTAGGTGCCTTAACCATGAAGTATTTGTGTGTTCAAATCTCTTGAATGCAAACAGATCTTTCAATTAGTTTCTAGTCATTTCTTGTTGGGTAAAATTCAATTTCTTATGCAGAGAAATACTTTGCTCATCGAATAAAGTATATTTTGAACGAAATGTGTTTCTTCTATTTTCAATGTCGTCCTCTGATTCATTGATTCAGTCTGGTTAGATAATGAGTATAAGCTGTATTGTTATCCGGAGCGAGTTTGGATTTTCTGTAGTTTTCAGCAATCCTGTTCGAGCTCGGTACCCAGGTGTGCGTCAGATTTGAACTCACAGTTAGTGCAGTGGTTCGTCTGTCTGCAGTTATCAGACACCCCCTAGTCAGGAAGGACATGGTTTATCAACCCAACAATTGTCAGTTTGCCATTGTCCGTGATTACAGGAGTACGAGCTGATCTGACAGAGCTTGTGAAGTTAGTTCACTTTTGGCATGCCTCTGTCATTACATTGTTGTCAAAATATAATCCAAACTTCTTGTTGGGGCGTTTGGATAAACTCATGGAAGTCTCATACTATCCATATACATGCAGCTTTGGCGACAAGATGTCTCAATCTCCAACTACTGCAGTAAAGTAAGACAGCAATAACAACAAAACATGTTTATCATTTCTGTAAAAAGGGTAACTTTAGTTTACAGGGATAATGTACAGGCTAAAATACAGCAGCAGGGGTAAATCAAGCCCAACAAACAGATTTCTGCCTGCTTCACATTGAAAACTTCCATGCATGTCTTCAGTACAAGCTACATGGAGTGAAAAAGGCATTCTACAAACAACAGCGCTTGACTGTAGACACAGAGTCCCTCCCCACCCCCCAGCAAGCCTCCCTGCCCCAAACACACAATAAATATGCAGGCTGCAGCCAAGCACCTGCAAACCAAACTAACCAAAACTCCATTTTGCATCAAAAATCGTCAGCAATAATATTATCATGACATCACATAGGGTAAACCAGCATGGTTTGTCAATTTGCATAGCAGCTAAAGAGGCCCCAGGACATAGGCAAGACGGACAGGCTGTCACATGCAAGGCCAGCAGAGTTATCTTCTCCTGTCCTGGTGCCTCGTACAGCAGTTGCCTGCCAGGCCAGCTCATACAAGCCCTGCACCGAGAAAACAGAGCATTGTATTGAAAGCCTTGCTACAGATATTCAATTTGTAATACACAGTTCATTGGGTATTAACTCTGTAATAACTTTGTTTATCTTTTGAGTCATCTTCCACAAAACTTTGAATTCGGTAATCTTTTCGCTCTCAACCACAAAACTTTGAATGATCCAGGAAATTCATACAGTCCAGTGTTAAAATCAGTAACTAGAACATGGTAATTCTATTGAAGAAAAACAAACTTGTCAGGTAAAAAGGAAAAAACAAGGTGTTGAATAAATCTGAAAAGTTGTCATGAACGTTCATGTCATCGGAGGAGATATCATCAACATTATGACCATTTTTCCAACTGAATTTATGGCAGGTCGGGGAGAAGGAATTGGAATGCCGTTTTAGGAATAGGATCACCTTGAACAACATCTTTCAACTTGGGCAACGTCAATCAGTACACAACATCCCTCAACCGCGTAGGCAGATACATCATCTGCCAAACTTGTTCAGCCTTACAGCCTTTTCCATGTTAGTCTTGTGATGCAACAGGTCTTGAAATACAGAGTTGGAACCCATAATTAAAGCAAAAGTCAACACCACATTGCTGGCAAATGAGAAATACTTGAATGTGAGAGCGCACACACCAAGCTGATCGAAGCAGTTTAGCTGCAGCCCAGGCCAGATTTCTTCTTGGAAAAGATGTCTTTCAGGTTGAAGTTAACCTGGAGTTTCTCTTTCTTCTGCGTCTGAGGGCTATCAAAACAGAACCTGCAAGACAAAGTTGAAATCATGTTTTACGTTGCAAGAGCAATATTTCAATGTGATGTGCAAGGTGCACACCAAAGGAGATTGTTCATAATAAAAGACTATGGAAATAAAAGTGAAAGCAAAATATCCCCATTTAGTTGCCTGATGAGCATTGGGTTATTGGAGCCCTATTCTTCCTAAGGGTACACCACAAAGGGTGATGAAACTTGAGATGATGTTTTATGTTGCAAGGACAATATTTCAGCCAAAACGCAACCTTATGTACAAGGTGACACAGGGAAAAGTTCATAAAAGAGATTAATAGAAGAGTGAAAGCAAAAGATCCCCATTTGTAGTCTCCTTGTACGACAAGCATTTAGTCAATTTGGCCCTATTCTAAATGACATGGCACTCCACGAAAGTGAGTGACTGATTTGAGGTTTTACGCAGTTTTCGCTAATCTTTCAGCCACATCACCACGACCTCACCAACATCACGTCGGTGCTCCTGTCTCTCAGGGCTGAAAGAGAGGTGCCTGGGCGGGACTCGAACCACAACCGCCAAGGCTGGCAGATGACTATATCGCAAATGAACACTGGAGGCAAAGCCAAGAGTGTTTCACTTGCCATATCACAAGGGCCAGGGCTATATTTGACTTAGACACCATAGTTTGCACCTTTTCACGTGCAAGTTGTGCTCCAAAGGCCAGATGCCGAAAATGCCCTGGAGCGACATTGAATAGCAAGCTATAATGACATCACTTCAAGTTGATACAGGAAATAAAGCTTTATCCAGTAAAAGGTCCATATCATCCAGAGGTGTGCAAGGAAAGTGTACACAAAAAGTCCCAAGAAGTTCTTCGAAAGAAAACTGAGTACAAGAGATCTCCATTTGAGCCAGCTTCAACTGCAAGCATATATACTGGCAGGGTATTTTTAGTTTTGAAATTTTTGATTAGCAGTTTTGCTCTCAGAACGAAAATTATCAGAATTCTGTGCGAATTGATCATCATTTTATCAGCAATTGAATAGAATTCAGCTGAATTGATTAGCCCCGAACAAAAAATACCCTGACTGGGGTTCTGTTCTTTCTCAGTGACGTCATTGGTGGTGGTACTTTGCATGTCGAGTTCTGTGTGTTCAGTCAAGACTCATATCCAGTATGTGTGTTTATGGTTGGGGGGAGGGGCGGTACAAATTTAGTCTGATAGGAAACCGGTTTTCGACCGTAGGGTAGCCTTCATCAGATCAGTGTTCGGATAATAACTCAAAACTCCAAAAACTTTTTACTGTCATAGAAGAGTATTAAAATACCTCTATGAGAAAAACTTAAGGGAGTGTTATTGACGTAATGCCAAGCAACTCCCGGATTCGTGGTCTGGTTTAGCTGGTTATCGATGGTAAAAATTAGTTACAGAGATAAATTGGTCTTAAACACGTATATAAATGCGGGGTAAACAAAGGGATAATCATGTTTTTCACAGACTAGCTCCGAAAAGAATTGTTGGGCGAGTAGAATAACATATTACTGAATTTTATGGTCACAACAAGTCACTTCCGGGTAGGAAGGTGTCGGACCTGTTAGTGAGTGTTACCTGTGAGTGAGTGAGTGAAATGGATTTTTATATTGCAGGGGCCAATATTTCAGCCCTAGCGCAATGTGATGTGAAGAAGCAC
>JAUELE010288358.1:0-17481 GCA_031471655.1 Diodora aspera
CGGTCTTATCAAAATGGCGACGAGATGCATACGAGTCCTCTGAACGGTCACGGAAAGATACGAGTAGCTACGAATGCATTGGGAGGTCCATTCCTGTACTTGGTAGAAGGCATGCTGGATCTTATGTTGAAGAATTTGTAAGTCGGGACCAGTGGCCCAAAAGGCACTATCATCTGCGAACTGTGAAGTTTTGATATCATTTTTGAGATTGAAGAATAAATCGTTAGCCATAACATTGAAGAGTGTAGGTGATATAATGCTACCCTGTGGGGTTCCATTTTGGATTGTTAGCATTTCGGAAAATTCCCCTTGGTGCCTGACTTTGATTTTTCTGTCTTGGAGAAAAGACATAATAAAATTTAAAATATTTTAAAGTTTTTCAAGGACCTCCCTTGGCACCATATCAAAGGCTTTGGAGAAGTCCAAGAAAACGGCTAGTGTATATTCATATTATTGATTTTAATTTTACCTTTAGCAATGTCATTTTGAAGTTTGATTAAATTATTGATTACTGGATTGCTGACAGCTAAGTAAATCATTAGATTCGAGATAGTGTACTAATCTATTATTCACAATAATTTCTAAGGTTTTGCAAAGGTTGGAAGTAAGTGATATAGGCCGAAATCCTGTTGGTTGACTTTTATCCTTTCCCGGCTTGGGTATGGGGATAACAAGACTTTTTTTTCCAGTCTGGGAGAAGAACTCCGGTTTCCCAGATTAGATTAAATAGTTTTAAAATAATGTTTAACATGTTTTGTGGCAGATGTTGAAACATAGTATAACTGGTTTGATCCAGGCCCACGGCAGTTCCACTTTTACTATGAATAGCTTTTTTAAAATTCCTGTAATGTTATTTCTTTATTAAAAATAAGATTTTTGTGCGGTGGGTCTTCTGAAAATGGAGGTAATTTTGCTTTTTCATCTTTAAATTGATCTGTATAATTGTTATCTGTTATATTGTTGGAAATAGTAGGCTAACTGATCTGCTTGAATGTTGTTACCTTTTATTTCTGTATTTTTATTTCTGAGAGAGCCTCTGACTTTGTTAATTTTTTCCCAAACTGTTTTAGTATCCGTCTTAAAGTCAATATTAGACCAAAATTCAACCCATGAATTATTTTTGGCTTGAAATATTAATTTGTTAATATGTCGTGTGCCCTGGTTTGCTTTGGCTTTATAATAAGTGGGTTTTTTTAGATTTGGCTATGTATCTTTTTCTTAATTTTCGAGCGTTAGATATTTCTTGGTTCCACCAGGACGTAGACCTTCTTTAACATTTCGGGTTTTAGAAATAGTTTTTTCTGCAACTGTAATAATTTGTTCGGTTATTTGTTGATTTAGAATTTGTGGATGATTAAATTGTGACCAGTTGGCTTTGGTAAAATTCCATTTGGGGGTAAAAATCTTATTTGGTATAATAGTAACATTTCCAAGATCTGTGATCATCACTAGCCCAATTGTTGTCATGGACGTTCCACGTTGCTTGGTCAAGACGGTTAGCTGTAGTAATCGTGAGGTCGATAGCTGATGAAAGTTGGTTATTGGGCCCAATGCGAGTTGGGTCTCCGTGGTTTAAAACAAATAATTGGTTTTGTTCACAGAAATTTTGTATTATTCGACCTTTAGCACAGTTTTTACCTGTGGAATTCCAAAGAGCATTATGGACGTTAAAATCGGCAGCTATTTAACTAGGTTGTTTAAAGTACGGCTTTAACTGTATAAACTCTTTTTCTTGTTAATTTATAGTATGTTCCAGCGGCAGTCCGGCCCACCTCCAACAGTCCCCCTAAGAAGTCAAAGGTAGAGAGGGGTAAGAAACAGCCACCTCCCGTGGCTGTTCCAGCGACTACTCAGTCCGCCCCTTCCAAGCCAGACCAGACCATCAAGGAGACGCCAAAGACCAAGGAGGGTACGAGTCTGCCCCTCCCTAGCCTAAGACAACAGCCTCCCCACCAGCAAATCAGGAGCAGCAAGCACCCACTGTGGCCGCCATGGAGGTTGCCAGGCCCACCCCCAAAAGGCCTGAGAAGTCGCCATCCCTCCATGAGCCGCAGAAGAAGAAACCAAAGACAGCAATGCCGGAGGAGGTTCAGGGCGCCCTGTCCTCCCCCACGGTGGCACCTTCTCCAAGGGACCACTCGAGGGAGCCTCCTCTGCAGGGATCAACTGACATGCAGCTGCATGTCATCCGCAGGTACGCAGGCACCCTGTCGAAGATTGGTAACCACAAGACTTATGATCATGGTGCAACTTGTGCACAGGTCACCGGTGACTCACCGGTCCGGGCTAAGGTCAGGAGTGCAGGGAAGGTCGCCAAATATCAATTTGACGACTATGCCACCCTCCTCCATTTCCTCAGAACAAACCTTCGGGTTTATGATCTGGATTTCCTGAGGGAGCTCCTGGCAACTTTCGTTTATGCCAGTCTCTCAAAGGACCTTAGCCGGGACCAACGGATGGGTTTTATTGCTCTTATGGCGAAACTTGAGGGGGCCATACCTCGCTCAAATCCTAAGTACGTTGAGCACCTCAGGTTCCTCTTAGAGAAAGTGCACAGATCAACCTCCTCCTTCCTTTTGCCACTCGCTCCCAGGCCAGTTACTTTATGGTAGAGTTGTCCAGTTTTGTTTTTATTTTTTATTTTTTTTTCTCTCTCGTCCGTTTTTTGGAGGTTATCCAGGAGAGATAGCCTCCACGTGCTCTAATCAGCTTCAGCTGGCGGGGCACGTTAAACTCTGGCCCCCAGGTCTAAGATACTGGGGTGCCGTAGTCAGTCAGTATACTAGTACATTCGAAAGCAATACTTATCCGTTCACGATGTCTGTAGCGGTGAAGTGGACAGTGTTGTATTTTACCATAGCGCTGACTTTGTCATGGACTTTTCAAACAGGTGAGAAAATAATGTTTATAAAATCAAATTTAAATAACTACTCAAACAGAATTTAACGATCACACCTGATACAAGCATAAGCTGATATAACTGATTTTTCTGTTTTGAAGGTTTGTCGAAACTATCCATATGAGCATACTTCTGGAAATGGTGTTTCCGGACAATATTGTTACTACTGAAAACTTACCAATTACCTTAAAGCTCAGGTGAAAATTTTATGCTGAAAGTTATTGGATTTTAGGAAAATTTGCACCACGTGAAAAGTTACTCGAAATTTGAAATTTACGATGTATCGGCACATAGAGCCTTTGCATGTGTTGTTCATAATCGTCACTATAAACACGCACACATAGGCATGGGACATGTGTGTCGACTTGTTATCATGCTGATTTCGGATGCACGGCTTCTTGTTAATAAAATAGTGTTATCGCTAGGTTTGACCCCAAACATTTTTGAGTGATATATTTTGTACTCTTTTTGGGGTTTAGTTTTGAGTCACGTTCAACGGGGGAAACGAGATTTGTGGTCCTATGTCTTGAATTTGTCATGATTCTGAACGCAAATATAGATGGTTGATTAGGGTGAGTGCGATTGACACGTCAGTGGAATACTGGGATAAAGGAGACTTTAGAAACAAAATTAACAAACTGTTAACACATACACAAATGTTTTAAATTACCTATCCTTGTCGAAGACCAACGCTGACGGCCATGAAATAATTTTTATTGTTTTAATTATTTCAGTGGAGGGAACGGTTACAAACCTAATTGCTAACAACACCGCCCAGAACCTTACTTCACCCGGATATCCCAATCCAATACAATGTAACAGGTAACGTTAGAACTAATTGCGGTCAACATGTGTTAGCAGGGCTGAGAAGGTGGGGGCGCAAACTATGTCATGAAAGATTTCATTTTGTGGGAGCGCCAGGGGCATAAACCCGCAGAAAAGTTTGAAATTTCGACATGCAAAGTGGTGCTCTCTCAGCTAACTTTTCACATTTGAGGGTTGATTTGATGCACATTCATCATGGACAGAGAGGTGGCACGGGATGGTGCAGTGGGTAGCGCGTCGGCACAGCAATATGTCAGAGCCTTGGCGGTTGTGGCTCGAGTCCTGCCCGGGCACCACTATTTCAACCCGGAGAGACAAGTGCCCCGACACCGACGTGAAGTTGGTGAGTCCGTGGTGATGTGGCTGAAAGATTGCCGAAACCCACGTAAAACCCCAAATCACTCACTTATGGACAAAGGGGTCCTTTAGTAACTTTAACCACAACCTTTAACATACTTGTAACCTTATCAGATCACCAATATATTTTAACGTGACACCTGATACTCATAAATGTTTAATATCCACGTGATAAATAATGATGGGTTATGACTGAATATGTAAATGATAAGCCACTGAACACATCACATCACAACGGGTCTTGTATCCCAATCTCACTAATATAATCACATTCTGTGTTGAAGAATTCCCCTTACTTCCGGCTAAGCACATGCTTTCCTTTAAGCTCCTTTGCCTTGTCTAAATGGTACTATTCCAAACCTGTATTGGGTATATGATTTAGATTTCATTTAGATCTGGCCTAGGCCCGTTTAGAATCGCACTGGGCCAATTCTCAATTGGAATCTGGTCCAGTCCAAATCCCAATTGGCATCTGGCCTAGGCCAATTTGAAACTGGCCTAAATTTCATTGGGAAACTCTCAGAAACATAACTATTTGTCTCCTGGTTTATTTTCCGTTGACATCAACCTGTTTTGTTTCTACAGCACTTATGATCACACCTGGGTCATCAAATCGACTGCAAAGAATATGGTGCTTACAACCTTAGACACCAGGTTTGTCCCACCATCAGCCTGTGACAGCTACTATGTGACGTTATATGACGGTGAGACGTTATCCTTTCCATTTATGGTTAAAATATAAAATACTCAATTTGCACTAAATATTCTAACCTGTTAGTTTCAAGAGGACAAGGACATGCTGTTTCCACATTCTTTAATTAGCCAAACCACAAAAAAGTGGTAAATGGTATGAAAACTGTGTTGTCTTTGCTAAATACAATCGTAGATAAAGAAAGTTTAGAGAACTCTTTCCTATGAAGGTTATCATACACCCATCCCACCCCCAACATGCTAAGTACATATAAGTAACCTTAAACGCCACCCCACAGTTACTAAGGGCGATACTCCGGCTTGACATCTTCAGGAGCCATAACAATCCAAATATCTCAAAAAATGATTCACTTAAGTCGACTAGATTTGCTGGAAGGTCCAGACGGTCCCACGTGCACAAATTATTTCATATCGGGGTTTTTGCTGGGCATGGTAGCCTGTATACACCTCACCAGCCAAGAAAGTTCTTTATGTATTGTATTGTACTTTATGTCTGACGAAAAGAATTGTAACTTCAGAGTACACAGACTTTCTTTCTCGCGCGGGCTGTATGTGTGTCTTAGAAATGAAATTTGACTGGTATAAGGAAAAAAACAAGACAAACACATTACTATCATCACGACTGTATTGTTAAACTTCCAATGACGTCAACAGTTTTATTGTTCCTGTTGAATTGTCGATATACGAGTACTATAATTCCGTATCGAATGTTCACTAAAGTACTGAATTTTGCATATTTCTGGTAGACTGTCATCCTCAAAATCCAGGGTATAATGAACTCCTGTCTACATCCATCAAATACCCTGGAGTTAATTATACCCTGGATTTCGAGGATGGTCGATTGTTATAGACATTGCAACCTTTAACATACCGACTTATAGTCTCATTTAAGTCTCATTAAACCTATTTACATACATACATACATCAAAATATTTATATAGCGCCAAATTCAACATTAGATGCTGCTCGGCAGCGCTGCTTGAAAAAGCAATGACGAAAAAGGTTAAACATTGAATGCTTCTCTGTCTTAAGCTGAGACTGGAAAGAAACCAGGTTGTCGATATTTTTTAAGGTATATGGAAGTATTTGATAAAGAAAAATGGAAGATGTAGCTACTTGACCCCTAGTGTGTTTCTCAGTCCAAAATACCCTAAGGGGTGGGCAACTCTGTTACATTAAATATGATGATAAATCGTTTCACAATTTTCAGGGCAAATGCAACACAACCCAAGAGAACTCGGCATGCTTTGCCGTATTGGAGCCAAACCCAAATACTTCAGCAGTGGGAAGTATGTCACCCTCAAGCTCCACACAATAGCTACACGTTTCGGACCAATATTCAATATCCAATATATAGCTGCTAACATGCCAGGTAATGTACAACTGAACGATGGGACTCTTGAAAATATCAGAAATCTTTAAAATGTGACTCATTAAATAACATCACTGACAACCATCATCCTCGAAATCCTAGGTATTTATGACCACACACAAATCTTCAAGTACCCTGACTTCACTCCTATTCACGACAGTCGTTTTGTTTGTATGGAAAGTCCAAATGTGCTTAATATAGACAACAATGGAACGTCACTAAGGGAGCGATCATTTGATTTCTAGGGGTGGGGGGTTATAAATAAATAGTTTGCAGGCGATTTTGGAGAAAAGAAATAGTTGGCACGAGTCAAGAGAAAAAATAAATAGATTGCACAGATTAAAAAAAATACATAAAATAACATTTTTCACTTCATAAATATGAAATGTATCATGAAATTTTTTCCCCCGGCATTCCCATTAATCTTGAACCCCAGTGGCGCATCCAGGGACGTTCGGACCCCTATTTTAAAAGTTCACTGCATTTACCAGTTACAGCGTTCATTTTCACCCAACCAACGCAGGAACATACGTCTCAGAGTTTTTATGAATTAAAAATACATGTATATCCATTGGAGAATGCCCTTGGACTCCCCCACAACTTTTAATTCACATCTGGATTTCAGCACTGCAGAATTGGTTGATTTTTGTCACAGTAGTGGAAGCGTAATGAGGGGGGGGGGCTCTAGTTCCCTCACTCTTTGAGGTAAGGACTGACACCCGTACCTCCAGTTTCCTCATTAGATATCGCTCAGAACGCGTCTCAAACGATCTGGGACCCTAAAAGCTTCCTGGGCCTAGGCGGCCCCTGGACCCTCGCCTCATGTCCTTGGATAGTTGCTCCTCTGCAATTGCTTCCGTCGTTTCTGTAATTATATTGCCTTATTTGATCACGATGCGAACCAAATGAAACTCCACGAAATATATATTTTTGTGAACAGTGACAAGAAAACCAGAGTTGGCAAAGGTTGTAATAATTTTTGTCTGTATCGTTTCTTTTGGACGTCAGTATATATCATTTGAGAAATTGAACAACCATTGGTCTTGGCAATAGTCTATCCTTTAAGTTGAATTTTTAAAAAAAACCCCAACACAACCCCTCCTCAGAACCTCCTCCTAATCCTCCTCCTCCTTCTAATCCTCTTGTCCTAAATTTCCTCTTCCTAATACTCCTCCTCTTCCTAATCCTCCTCCTCCTAATCTTCCTCTTCCTAATCCTCCTCGTAATCCTTTTCCTCCTAATACCCCTAATCCCAATCCTCCTACTCCACACCCACTCCCAATCCTTAATGATAACGGGACCGCGATAAAGATTTAAAGCACTTTGTATCGCACTTCAGCTATACAAATACCCTGCTTTTCTTCACCACCTGATACATCCCGAGGGGCAGCACTTCCTGTTGTGTTACCTAGACCCATCCCAGTTACTTCAAACTCGTATCAACAACGTAATTGGGTGAATTGTGACGACACAACAGGGACACGCTGGTAATCTCGTTGTTAATTGTATCGTTAGGATCATCTTTCAAGACAGTGTTATATCAAACAAAAACCACTCTTCTTCTGTTTGTACATATAATGCATGTTTGTTATTATTCACGAACTGGCGCAGGGTTAAATCTCGCCTTTAGTTTGATTATGATAGATTTTGTAAACGTTCTGGATTGAAACAGCTTCTCGATGTCGATCGACCTGGTTCTGTTGCGTGGGAATGCCGCCAGGGACGCCACTGACATATGCAATGTTTATATTGACATTCTGCGTTGTTCTATTATGTCTCTGAAGTTGATGTATGAATATTTGACCGAATATATAGAGTACTCCTAAGGGAGTTGATCTTCAGTACAAGAAGGTAGCCTGTTGACCGTCATGCAAAGACTAAAATAACACTAGAAGTTGTGTTTTACTGGCTGTATTGAAAACGTGTCTTAAAATAGACTACTCACACAAAGTAGGGGCTATCTGACAATGATAACATATAAAATCAAAGCAGTTACATGTATACTATCAAGACTTATTTACATAGTTACAGGTGGAGAGAGGTGTACTCGTGTACACTGATCAGGTTAAGATCAGATAAATCCGAGTTTGAGTCTTGCAGAAGATGATGTTTAGGCATGGGGTCGAATCCCTAAATTCACATCACCTCAATAATGGGTTGGACCACCGTGAACTGCGATGCGTTAGGACGTCCGCTTCGTATCCTATCCTGCACTCTTCCCATATTCCAGTTGTTCTGTGACGCTGGGAAAGCCTGTTGATTACTAACTAAGAAGCACCCATCTGTCGTCCAGCCTGAAGCATTCCAATCGCCCGAAGTTGCTCTTCAATAGTCATTCGACGCAGGTTTTTCTGTTCACGAATGACATGGTAACAGTCTTTAGTGCTGTTATGCTTCCCAAGTGCATGAAAACATGGTCTATGGGTGCTGCACACCTTACATGACAAGTGTGAAAAGTGACTTGTACCCCCTGGTGGGTTTGGGTGCACACACTGTTCACATACTGACGCGTTTTGGCGCCAAATTGTGTGTGTATGATGTGAACATGTTTTCCTGCATGATTCATATAATGTTTTATCATATTCCTGGCATGAAACCAAGCTGGTGCAATATATTTCAATATCCCCTACTTTGTGTGAGTAGAATATATTCATCTGTTAATAATCCCGTCGTGTGTAATGCTTTTCGTATTGTTGCATTCGACTTCTTCTAAATCGTTAAACGTTAACTTGTATCAGTTGACATCTTTTGTTGCTAGTTCGCGTTCTTAAGTTCGCGTCTACTTCGGAAGTAATTAGCTACTTCGATATGCATGACACTGGAGTCACGCTAACTTCGGAAGTATCAATCAATCAATCTTATACTTGCACAAAGGCATCCGGCCCACATACAAGTTCTTAAAACAACATATATTCAATAATAAGAATGACGGGAGTATACAATATTGGTTATATATATAGATACAATATATTTTAGTGGCGACATAGTAGATCAACAATGACACGCCGGACTACTTCAGAAGCAGTTCCGTCCGAAGTACGTTGCTTTGTTCTCATTCCGTATTACAATGCGACTGGACATCTCTATGGCTACCATGTATGTACTGTATCTTTCTTTGTCTTCATCATTCAGTCTTTTGAATACCGAACCACGTCGACTTAATCGAGCACATGGTAGCTGGAAAATACTTCTGGTTGTTTCCGTATCTTTTACCGCTACATTTGTGAAGTATTCAGTTGAGTGCTCCCTTAGCCTTGGCTTCGTTCAATTAAACGCCCTTATACCGTACGATTAGTCCCCAATGTATATCTGACCAGTATCTTTCTTGAAAAGGCTTGACTCTTGGGGTTCCCTGAGGTGGCGTTCTAACACCAGAAATAATAGGACCCCAGAATCCTCATGCTTGCCGTAAGAGCCGTCTAAAATGAAGATCTTTTGCACAGTTGTCCCTTTTCCTGATGTGCCTCTTGCACATCACATTGCGCTATGGCTGAAATATTGCCCCTGCAATGTAAAATTCATTTCACTCACTCACTCATTGAATAGACTTGATACGATTAAGGAATCAAGATTTTTAGTGTCCTCGAACGTCTGCCAGTGACTCAAATTGTTTCCGAGTTTTCCTAAAACTGCAATACTAGTGCTATTTACAATGGACAAGAGAATCGTAACAACCAGGTGAAAGTCAGCTGTTGTATTCCTTGAATCCGCTGGAAAAGAAACATGCATATTATGCCGAGCACGACGTCCTTGACCTATATGAAACAATATCTCACTTCTGTTGGGGATGTTCTGTGAAAACGTCAGTCGAAGTCACTGCATGCTCTTGAAGACATGTATTATTATTCATTTCAACCAAAGACTGCAATTATGTTGGAGAGATTCCAAGCAGATGCATCACGTTGACAGTGATGTGATAGAGGATCTAATAATTTGGAACCTCTCACCAGCATTAACACTTTGGCACGAAACTGAGGCGACCACCTAATCAATCTAATCTCATGCTGGACCTAAGGATCTGCCCATAGCCATGTGTGCGCGCATTTGCTCACAGGAGAACATTTTGAATGTGTATCTCACTGGCATCGATGTCCTTTGGTCATTAAGTCTAAGTCGTGTCCAAGACTGAAAAAATTGACGCAGTCGTAGCCACTCGTCTCTTTCCGTGACCGGGCAGAGGACTCGTATGCCTCACGACAACCGACATGCGAAAACATTACGTATGGCTAAGGAATGACAATCGGAATGGGCGGCGTCCGATTTCACGAAGCCCTTTACGGATTAAGCCGAGTGTTACCAAACGAATTCGTGGCGCACGAAGTGATACGACCAAATAGTTTTATTAAACGATTTTATTAATTTGTTTGGATGGTGATCTATAACACAGATTTGCTTATCTGTTAATTCTAAAATTGTAGGAATTTTTTGGTATAAAATTTACTTAATAACATCGCTTTCCCCCCGAATAGTATTAAACGAGGCGCAAAGCGACAACAACTGGTTTCTCTTTCCCTACAGTAATGTTCAAACCAGTTTGTTCTTGTACTCACTTTGCGCTGGGCTGTGGTGGGTCTTATCAAACATGGCGACAAGAAGCATACACGTCCTCTGCCCAGTCACGTAAAGAGACGAGTAGCTACGATTGTATATTGACGAAGATTTTTTTCTGAGGCAATTTTCACTTGGACTTTGTATGTACCGAAATGCGTAACTACTCTTAAAAGTATATTTTGGAATTGCCGGGTTTTATTACATTGCTTAGTTATCAACGTTACGCGCCATACATGTATGTAAACATCTTACAAAACATATATTCGAAAAACAATATTAAAGACCCTCTCAAAACCCTCTCACACCAAGGTGCCAAGGTGACTCGGTACTGCTCGTATCATGTTGTGGGTACAACTCGTCATAACTTCAAATCACTCATGTAATCGCTCCGGATTGTGTCATAGCTCGTATTAAACTCATAATACATTCGTAATACACTCTTTAGTGCTCAGGCCAACTCGTATATACTCAGCTGCCAATTTTGTTCCTTACAAATGTGATACACATGCATATCCTGGATGCAGGAAGGTGATTGATGTACACGTTAAACTCTGACATAAAAATCCCAAGTCAATTTAGGTGCCGAATTGGTTGCCAAGTTACTTCGGCATGACTCGTATCCAACTCTTGGTGCAACTCCTCATGAACACTCGTAGCAAACCAGAGAAGCTTGTACAGAACTCGTATTAACTTCGGGATAAGTCGTAGCAACGTGTGTAACTCGTAAAGAACTTGCTCGTAAAGACCTCTGTGCTCGTAGATACTCCATTTCGTCCCGAGTTCTAGATCGGGAAAGCTCGGAACCAACGGTCAGTGGCTTGTCCACAATGTCGTTCGTGAAGTCTCCATGTTCTTTCTGTGGTCATTGTGACATACAGATCTCTATTAAAATGATAAAAAATTCCAAAAAAGAAGCAGAAAAAGAATATGTATACTCAGATCCCACTTCACTCGTTCGGAAGGTCAAAGGTCAGGAGTCAACACTCTGGTAAATATAATTATGCCGATAACTCTGATGTGCAAATCCAATAAAGGCATTTCGGATTCACACCACTTTGCAGAGTTTGACCCTCATGCACTCAGAGGTGTTCTTTTTGGAAGATCAAGGGCCCAGGCTCTGCAAAATGTACGCCAATAATTCTGATAACCCGATAAAGACATTCTAGTTATAAAGTGCACAGTTTGGTCCGTCTACAATCTTCTTGTATTGCCACCACTCATTATATCACGTAATAATAGCAAACTTTCTCATAGAACAAGAAGATGAAACTTCTGTAATCTTATTTACCGTTTTCTTAGATTGCCCAGTTTACATGAGAGACGAATCGACGTCTTGGAGGTGGGATTATAAAACGTTAAGTTAACGTGCATGGTTGTTGTATTGGTAATTTGAAATCATATGCACTGCCAACGCACAACGTTACGATTTTAGGTAACGTAAACATGACAGAATTCTAAAACCATAAAATTGTGTCTTTTCAATGCATTGCCATTTATTTTATATCCCGCAAGGTGCAGCTGTGTCCCGACCCTTTATGATGAAGGATACTTTCAGAAATAGATCCAGAAAAATTCTCGCATTGTCATCTTCATCAAGGAAGAAACGTGAATCTTGACTTATGAATAATGTATATGTGGCTTGCATTTCGCCATTTCATTTATACTTCATAAATAGCAAAACAACTCCTTTCATGCAAGCTTTAAGACGAAGTAATTACGTTCTGTGGGACACCACTTATTACACCACCGAACAATAGCAAACTTTTTCACAGAGCAAGAAGATGAAACGTCTGTAATCTTATTTCTTCGTGTGTCATCTATTTAGGTTTTGTGATTGAAGTCACGTTTACCCTTGGGTTACAATCTCAAGGTTGTAGACAGAAGGGCCCGCGCAAATAGGTTTGTCTTTTCTGGGTCTGGCCGATCCCTGTGTATCCCTTACGAAACAAAACAAAACGGTTGATCTCAAAATAGAGATTCGCTTTGTTATAATGAGACATCTTGACACCCACGCGCTTGTATTGTGTTGTATCCACCGATACAGGTAATGGCATCGCTAGAATGGGGGTCAATTAGTGCGGTAACGGATGGTGTCACCGCACCCCCCCCCCCCCCCCACCAGTCCATACAGAAGAAGAAGAAAGAAAGAAAGAAAATGTATTTTATTAACGTGACACACGTTACATGGAACACAGAATGGGTACTTCAAAAATCTAATACATGTAACGCCCGGCCACTGGGCCTATGAGTCACAAAATGCTTTAAACAATCATAAAAATACATCATGATAAAAGTGAGTGAGTGAGTGAAATCGGTTTTACATTGCAGGGGGCAATATTTCAGCCATAGCGCAATGTGATGTGCAAGAAGCACATCAGGAGAAGGGACAACACAGGATTGATAGATACAGAGTCTTCAGTGATAATGATGTCACCGTTGCTATCCAGCATCCCCTAGTTACGTCACCGAGTACAGGCAGTCTTACAATTCAGTATGTTTCGGTTAGCTTGTCAGTTGTTTTTTTAATTAGCTTTACTCTAGATCTTCACAACATATTTATCTATTTCACGAATCTATTTCATCGTTTTTGTTCATGAACAAAAATTATATTTAGGAAAAATCGTAAATATACCAGCGGAAACATGTAACTGTGCATTGTTCATTGCTTAGTAAAAACAATAGTTGCAAACAAATGAAGTTGGATTCAGTCAAAAAAGATTTTATTCATGAATGAAGGACACTATGTCATCACAAAGATTTCATTACGTGTGCATTGCTAATGTCAGCTGAGGTTGAAAGTGATGTGGTGTCAAATGTCAATTCACAAGTCAGTATCGATCCGTGCTTGACAACGACGCCTCAAAGACAATACCAGACGGTTGAAGAAGGCTTGAGAATGTTATTCCATACTTGAATCAAAGCCTGCGTCAGCTGAGCTAACGTCGCAGGTGGGTTCGGACAGCGACGTAAGTGACGTTCAATCTCGTCCCACACATGCTCTATATGGGACTCGCGTCAGGTGAGAGAGAGCGGGCCATGGTAGTGTAGGGATGTTCTATTGCCTAAGGTAGTCAGTGACAACACGTGCGACGCGAGGACGAGCGTTATCGTGTTGAAGCGTAACGTCACGCGTCGACGTCCTGACCTGGGTCGGCCACGAGCACTGCCAGTCTGTTGATACCAATTCCACAGTGACTGTATAGTGTTTCTATGCATACACAAATATATAGCGACCACAGTTTGAGTCTTTCTTATCTCTAGCATGTCAACTGCACGTAGACGCAATGTGACGTGTAACGCTATAACAGTAATTTACCTTTTTGTATGCAATGCATTTAATGGGTCAAATGCAAGTGCATAATCATGGATATCATAGGAAAACACGAGTAAGTGTTATAACTGAAGATCTTCATACAAGATGTTGACATTATAAACATATTTTATTTTTTGATCCAATTTTTATCGTGCACAGAAACATTTTTCCGCTAGCATATTCACATGCTAAATGTTGAATATCTTTCCGAAAGAAAGACAAAATCACTTACAATCGCTTACTCGGAGCGAGAGTACATAAATACTCCAACATAGACTTGGCCGTTGGATTTACCGTTGTACATACACACTACATTTGAGCAAGAGATGCTATTGCATGTCAGTGCATTTACCTCTGGGAATAGTAGTTCATTCCAATTCTTCGTTAAATCCACGCACCAAACATTTTATAGTTATGCATAATACCGATCATCCTAAATCAAATGTTTTCACTCGCGTATTATTTTAGAAATTATTTCTGCAGTACTTTCTAGCCATCGATTAGATGGACTTTAAAAATGGACTTTAAATTTCCAAAACTGAAGTACTTACGGCACGGTATTTAGATAAAACCCGAAATAATAAGTGTCTTTTCTTCTGCAACTTTCGTCCACATGATCAAGTATGTTCATTAGAAGGTAAGCAAAGTTATTGGCTAAATCAATTTCGCAAAGTACCATGCTTTATAGAGACGAAGATAAGCTGCTTAAGTGATTATCCCGAAGGGAAACGGCGTGTTTGTGTTATGCTCCGGATATAATACGACGTGACAGACTATCCGAGATGTAAGATTGTACGAACCGTCATGTTACAATACGGTAACCCCGTCTGGCGCTGAGACGGTCGTGAGTTCAAACGGCTTTATTACAACAGGGAGACCAGACTTTGGTCGCTGCCAACATCTACAGAGGATATACATGAACATTAAGTATTTATGGTGTCCTCCCACTCAGCCAAATATCGTTAAAAGACTTGTCCCGCCCAGCCAAAAGTTGATATTTGGCTAGGCGGGACAATGTTATATCGCGTTTGGACAGGGGATTAGGTGTGAACATATAGTCAGTTCTATAAATCACTCGGATGGAAACATAGTTCACTTGGTGTCATTTTAACGTGAATACTTTTTACCGTTTCTTTCGGGTTTTATAAAAGGCATTGAGAAAACGTTTCATTCAATCTGTCATCATGGCTAATCAACATGTCCAACACGCATACACTAAAGGAAACATCTCTCCCTCTGCCATTCTCTATATGCTCTATCAACATGTCCAGTTAGAGCATATAGAGAATGGCAGAGGGAGAGATGTTTCCTTTAGTGTATGCGTTATTACAAGACAAGAAAGAGACGACCTACAGACATTTGTTTGATGTTGTGAATACCGCTGCCCATTTGCCCTTGTTCCCAACTACTGTGTTTATGGACTTCGAAACAGCCGCCTGGAATGGTTTAAAATCAGTGTTTCCTCTTGCTCAAATGAAAGGATGCTACTTTCATTACACACAATGTATTGTTCGATATGCTCGCGAGAAGTGTGGACTCTCTGTGCCAATGGATCAAAATGTGGATGTGAAGAACTTCGTAAAGCAAGCTTGTGGATTACCCCTTGTACCTCTTGATCACATAGAAGATGTATGGGTCCATTTTCTCGACAACCGTCCCTCTCATGTACCTGGGGTTGATCGCCTAGCCGACTATGTAACGGAACAGTGGGTAGAACGTGAGTTTCCTGGAACCACTTTACAACAACCGGGCCTCGGACAACAAACCACGTGGAAGGATGGCACAATAAACTCAATAGGAAGATACATCTACAGATTAATAGACACTCCGTACAATCTTCAACTGAAGTGTCCATTCTTCAGCTCCAGGCTCACGGCAGACGGAAAATCAAGAAGAAAACATACAGGTCACTCGAAGAGAGACTGCATAATTTGAAGAACTCTTTAGCGCGTTCCGAGATAGACATTTTGCACTATGCAAGGGCAGTGTCTTACCTAGCTGTAACTCTGTAAACTCAGACTTGAACGTGTATATAAGTATGCCTTGTATCGTATCGTAATTGAATAAATATGTATAATAAAAGAATTTAACAAAAGGATTGCTCTCATTTTGTATTTATTTTTCTACCACATGTAGCTTAATAGCACAATGTAGCTACACAGTAAGATATTAGAAATATACTATAACAAGGTAACAATAGGTCATGCCTCGTTGCATTCATCTAGCTCTAGATTGGAAAACTCCCGCCTAGCCAAAAGTCAATGTTGTTCTAACAGACCAGTTTTCCCCAACTTTTGGCTAGGCGGGGGTAAACCGCTAAAGATAATGATTTGAATGAACTGTCTCATTATTTACTACAAAGGTACACAGAAAATAGGATGACACATTTGGAAACCAAAATGTATCAACAATGCAGGATTTAATGCCGGGACAGCTTGCTCAAAATGATTTTTTGAGAATTCAAGGTCTGAAAACGAGCTTTAACCTATTTGAGACAGAGTCAAACTTATTTTTTCAATATCCAAGATAAAAATAATATAAATCCATACATGTAGTAGTGAAAGGCACAACTAAATTACTAGTCTCATGTTCACATAAAGTTTTAATAAACAATCATGATTAGTTTCACAATAATTGTTGTCCTAGAAACCAAAATTAAACAATTTGGCATAATTCCTAGTAGTAATAGGCAAAACTAGGCCACTAGCCCAATGTACCTACAACGTTTCATGAACAAGTGTCGAAAGGTTCAAGAGTTATAGTCCAGAAAAGAGCCTTATCCTAGTTTTGAGACTATGTTGAACATGTGTTCGAGAAAACGTAAAAAATACAAATTTTAAGAAAATTCAAAACAGCAAAAGCCACAGCTAGGCCACTATGCCACTACATGGTGGGGGGTTAACAAGAATCTCATATAGATTTCAATTTCTGCTGTGGCAAAGAAGCTTACTCCAGTATGTGGCTAAGTCCTAAATTGTTTCCATGGAAACAGCAAAAATAATATTTGTGTAAAATATAAACTAACAAAAGGTAGATCTACAGTATCTGAAGGGTTTATGCCCTCTTTGGTACTTACCTCTATGGCACTTGCAATTTTAATTACCCTTGCAGAAATTTCCTCTTATGGCACCCGATCTTTTTGAATGTCCCGATTTGGCACTCCTGTGCAGTGGACCGCAACAGATTGACTGCTAGATAATTAACACTTCTTAACTACTTTGATTGATTGATAGCACCTACTGCCACAACATGGAGCTCGTTATTGCAATTGATAGCACCTACTCTGTAGGCTGTGGAGGGTAGCTTCGTTACATCAGGAAAAAAATTAAAGAAAGGCAATTTCAAATAAATATTATATGTTATATTTCAGGGTAAAAGGTTCTCAGGTATTTCAAACAAAGATACACATAATATAGGTTTGTACAGATTGTTCTCAGAATGAGCCGGCAAGAA
>JAUELE010288469.1:6641-27621 GCA_031471655.1 Diodora aspera
CCATGGAGCTATCAGTTGACAGAGTGAGGAAGAAGACGACATTCAATCTGGGGAAGAAGCAGTACCTCAACCTGGCTGACCATATGTTTGTTGGAGGACTTGGTCTGAAGGCAAGAGCTCGTGCCATCAAGATTGGGTTAGAATCTATGCGAGGAGAGAGAGGAATGAAAGGGTCTGTGACAGGATGCATTAAGAATATTGTTGTGAACAAGCGTGCTTATAGTTTCAGGGATGTTCAGATATCACGACTTGTTGATCCACATTGTTCTGGTTTTCCTTGTTCTACTGTTCCGTGTATAGAAGGTGCTAAGTGTGTGGAAGTGGATCGCAAGAACTTCCGGTGTGTCTGTGATAAAACTTTATGTACCAAAGAGATACCTGATACATCAGGTCGAAAGTCCAGCAATGATCCCCGTGAAGTTCTAGCAATAGAGGAGTTGAAAGTGCAGGAGGGAGCAGAGGCTCTTATCACAACCAATATTATAGATGTGATAATCGATTACCAAGCCTACAATTTGCGAGAGTCTGCCATCATGTTTTTCATCAAGGAGCAACCACTTTATGGCCGCATCGACATCAACCTTCGCCGCAGAAGAAATGGAGGCAGATTTACTCTACTGGATCTGATTGGAGAAAAGATATCCTACGTACATGATGGGACAGATACAAAGACTGATGATGTTACTTTTGAAATGACAATTACCTCCAAAAGCCAAAAAATACCAAGCAAATATAGAGGAACATTTGCTTTCGTTGTGCCAATTAAAATTATACCACGAAATGACCCGCCAAAAATTGTTCTCCCTTCAGGAAATGTAATACAGGTGATAGAGAATTCAAAGTTTCAAATTACCAAGTCAGTACTAGACATAGTAGACCCCGATTCTGAAGCGTCACATCTCATATATTCAGTTACCTACTTAAGACAAGGGGGTGGTTACTTTGAAAAGTCAAATGCAACTGGTCAAAAGCTTGCAAGTTTTACACAAGCTGATGTAAATACAGGTCTTATTTGGTTTGCTCATCAAGGTCAATCAACTTCTTTTCTGCGTCTTACTGCTAGTGATGAATCCTCCAACAGTGACCTGGCTGACCTGAGGTTTGCCGCTGTCAGCATGAAGCTCGACATTGCTATCAACACCGGAATCCAAGTTTTTCATGGAATGTCCAAACTGATCTTGCCAGATAATCTGACAACGGTAACCAATGTTCCATCCCAACAAATAGAGATCCGTTACAGAATCTCTCAGCAGCCACAGTATGGTGAGCTCCAGAGACGACAACATGGAAATGAGGAATGGACAGCAGTAGAAACGTTTACCCAGAGACACATTGACAAAAAACGTCTTCGTTATGCTCAGACAAAATTTGGTCAGTTTCCAACATCAGATAGCCTCATGTTTACTGTTACTGCAAAAGATCTGTCTTTGAGTGACACTGTGTTCCAGATCGTTTTCCAGACTGTTACCCTAAAACTTGAAAATATTGAGAAACTTGTCATAAAACATACTCCATATGCTGTTCTTACTAGTGAACACTTACAAACTGTAGCAAACACTGATATTCCTCCTGAGAAGATTTTCATTTCCATAATGAGACCTCCCAGTTATGGTGGACTTTATGTGTTCAGCTCGCCAGTCAGAGATGTCACTGAGTTCGATCAGAGAAAAGCACTGAAAGTGAATTCAAATTTTACTCAAAAGCAGATAAATGACGAGCACATTTATTTCCGAATCCACAAGCCATCTTACAAGAATGTTGAAGATTTCTTGGATTTTAAAATTTCATTTGCAGGTGCCCAGCCTATAATGACACGTTTCTTAATTGAATATATTCCACTAAAGAGCTCAGTTCGATTTACTAACAATGGTTTGAAAAATGTAATAGAAGGTGGACAGAAAACTATTGAAAGAGAAGATCTTTACCTTGAAATGGACAAATACAGAAGCTTTCAGTTCTCTGTAATGAAATCACCAAAGTATGGGACACTCAAACTTATTGATCCAAGGTCATCAGCTGTCATTGTAAGTGACATATCCACCTTCACCACAGCTGATATCCTCCAAGGAAAGCTGGTATATCAGCATGATGATTCTGAACATAAGGAAGATGCCTTCATGTTTTCAGCTGCACCAGTCATTACAACGTCTGACAAGGCAATGGAGATACAAGAATTCTCTGGCACTCTCAAGATATACATGACTATGAGAAACGACAATCCTCCATCAATTCTCATTAACAAAGTCTTCCGTATTGTTAAAAATAAGGAACGCCTTTTGACAATTGATGACCTTGAAGCCATGGATCCTGACATTGATTATGATCCATCCAACTTGCAGTTCAGTAGAAGAGGCATGGCAAATGGAGATATACTTGATGCTAAAACAAAGGAACCTGTATTTGAGTTCACACAAAAAGACCTGGAAGAGAAGAAACTTGTTATAAGACACAAGGGACCAGAACATGATCGCTCAGCTGTGTGGGTTACAGATGGACAATTTGTGGTACATTTTCTTCTTGAAATTCATGCGTCTGACCCCTACATCAAAATAGTCAATAACACAGGGGTGAAGGTCCAGAAGGGTAGCTATGCTCCTCTGGCAACAGCTAACTTGAGTGTTGAAACCAATGTTAATGCAACACCTGAAGAGATCACATTTGTTCTCACAGAAGAACCTCTTTCTGGTCATCTGAGGATTAAAGGTAAAATGGTTTCTGAATTCACCCTGACTGATCTGATGCATGGTGAAGTGCGATACTGGAATGACGGGAGTTCCAATTTGGAAGACAAGTTCCAGTTTGCTGTCATTGCTAAAGATGCACAAGTTAGTGGTGTATTTCCAATTATGATATATCTTGAGAGTCAAATGTATCCTCCAGAAATTGTTCACAACAGGTTCCTTGAAGTTCCTGAAGGATCAAGTGCAACAATCACTAAAGGGCATCTCCATGTCACCCATCCAGCCACAGAACCAAAACACATGATCTACCACATTGAAACACTTCCAGAACATGGACATTTAAAGATCAAAGGCAACACCATTGACAATCCTGTGGATGCCGTTTTCTCCCAAACTGACATTGACTCTGGATTAGTTGCATTTACTCCAGGAGAAGTACGGTTTCTAACAGATAAGTTTGTATTTGAAGTGACGAATGGTGTACAGACCTTGAGTAACCTAGAATTCTTCATTGAGGTCGTTCCAGCACATCTCCCGTTGATCACAAAGAACGTCACTGTCATAGAAGGTGGTCGAGCTCAGCTCACTAGTAAAGTTATATCCATCAAAGGCAGGTACTTCATGGGTAAAGATATTGTGTTCGAAATCAGGGATCCTCCCTCCCATGGATGGATAGACACCATTGACAACAAAGGACAGTCTGTATTGGCCTTCAGATCAACAGACCTTTACAAGAACAAAGTCTTCTATGAGCATGACAATGATGAAAGTCTGACCGATTCCTTCACTGTGATGGCACTTATGGCAGACAGGAGTAAGACAAGCCTCACTGAAATGGTCTATGTGAATGTTATCCCTATAAATGATAAGCCTCCAAGAGCTGTTATCAACAATGAGCTAGAAGTCTGGAAGGGGTCAATAACAACTATTACCAATCAAAGCCTGTTAGCAGAAGATCCCGACTCTAGTCCTGAAGAGATCCTGTTCCGAGTGACTAGCCCCAATACTGGTCACATTGCCTACATCAACGACTCTTCCGTTGCCATATCCGAGTTCAGTCAGAAGGAAGTGGATCTTGGTCATGTTGTCTTTGTTCATACAGGTATGTTCTCAAAGGACACAATGTCTGGTTAATATTTTTAGCAAGACTTCTGTCAGTGAGGTTTGGGTGATAGCTTAATGGATAGTGCATCAACCTAGCAATCTATTAGTGTTAACATTTTGAGGTTCAGATCATGTCCAGGGTAAGTTGATTGTCAACCCCAAATTTCTGAAGGTGGAAACCCTGATATTGTTTTGATATAGCTGAAATATTCTTGAAAGCATTTAGTCATGTTGTCCAGCCTCAGAACTAGGGAAGTGATAAGGATTGCTGAAAAATACGAAATCTAGGGATCTGTTTTTGAAATCTTTCTGTCCATGCGTGCATATTGTATTATGGCTGCATGATTCCCTCTGTGACATAAAAGTTCCAGTTCCTATCTAAGCTTGAGTTTAAGAGCTGTAAAATCAGGTCAGGTTGAAGTTTATGGAATGTGAGAGTTGAAACACACATTGTCCCACAACATCATACACATCACATAATCACATTGCTTGATACACTTTGTCACATGAGCCATCACAGCAGAAATTAGCAGAAATAACTTTTAAAATGCTACTGGAGTCCGGTACAGTGGCATATCAAAATTTACTTGCCCTGATTTTTTCATCCGCTGGACACCGGTACAGCATAATGGTACAGACAATGGATTATTTCCACCCCTGCATCATATCATCTCGTATGTTCCTTTCACATTACATCACGTCACTCTCTACATTACATCACGTCGCTTCATGACATGTCCCCATGATATCTTCGAACACACTGCATGCAACATCACTACACATAACAATATATCAAACATCATGCTTGGCTTAGTTGTTCAGTGTGTGGACTTTGCATACACAAGTTTGATTTCTTACAGTCAAGTGTACTAATCATCCCATTAATCCATCCTCTGTGATGCTGAGTTTGAATCTCAACTAGATTACCCATAGTTTCCTGCTTATTTGATGCCCCCAGATGAAATACTAACAATTTGGGTTATTCCTGAAAAATTGGTAAAATGAATGCATTTTATTAATATTATAACAGTGGCCAGTCATATTGAAAATTCATTATTCCCATTTTTAGTCGACTTTGCACTGACCTTGAATATTTAAGATGATGAAATATATCAGTACAATGTATTATAATCTTTTTGAGCTACACTACTAAAGGGATCAAGCTGAAATTGTGTGGAAATATGCATATAGATTATAGTTTGTTTAAGATGTTCCATTACATCATCAAATATGACTGCCAGGCTGCCATAAGAATGAGCCTAAGAACTGGATGTTTCCCAAACAGCTAGACCACTGTGATATTCTGTTTTATACATTTAATGAGCAGGAGATAATGTAAGGACATGTTAGACTTGATGATTGTGGGTGAGACGACTGTTCTGTCAGCTGTTGATCAGCTTGAATCTGTTCACCAAGAAATACAGCTATAATACAGCTGAAAGATTGCTGAAAAATGTTTGATTCAGTATCCCTCTGTTGTTGCACTATGGCTAAAATAATACCCGCAGAGGCATAGTTTTATTCATTCACATCACTCTCTTTGCTCAAGATTGTGTCATAAAACTCAAACCTACTCCATAATTACTTTACTTCATTCTTTCAAAGTATTGAACCATATTTTTTTGTCTTTGTTTCAGGCGTTGGCGATGGAGAATTCAACTTCCAAGCCACAGATGGTGCCAACAATGACATCCTGCGTTTGTTCAAAATCAAAACCAAGCCTCTTGTCTTGACACTACCTGTGAATGAAAAACTAATGGTGTTTCCAAATACTCTTCATCCAATTACAACTGATTTCCTGTGTGCAGCCACTAGTGACAAGAACTTTTCAAAGCCAATTATCTTTGCCCTAGAATCAAAACCTACCAAAGGCAAGGTCGTAACTTTAGTAAATGGACGGCCTTTGGAGGTTTCCTCATTCAGTCAGAAAGACATTGAAGAGAGGCGTGTGTTTTACAAACATGAAAGTTACATCTCTGGTTGGTCAGCCACTGATAGCTTCTTCTTTGGACTGTCAACAGATTATGCAGAGCCTTTGAAGGAAGAGTTGATGATGATAGACATTTCATATGGGAATATCAATTCTGAGAATGAACGAATATTGCTGAGAATGGCCAAGGCTGTAGTCAGGGAAGGTGGGGAAGTGTTACTCAGGAGAGAACATATGGATTTGAGTGAGCTAGAAATCCGCTTGAAGCAGTATGCAAGGCGCATCAATGTTGATTATGTCTTGATGAGTCTGCCAGAACATGGAGCGCTCTACATGGATGGAATGGAACAAAGAGTTCGAGACTCGTTCTCTCAATCTCGACTCAGCTCCAGGGGATTACTTTACCGGCATGATGACTCTGACACAACTGAAGATCATTTTACCTTTGCTGTGAGGATTCAGAAGCCCCAAGGAACTATGAGCCTGGAAGACAGCTATACAACAACCTACAACTTCACCATTACTCCAGTCAATGATCAACCATTTGAACTGATAACCAAGAATCCGTCTGTGCAGGTTGTTCAAGGTGGATCCAATAATATCACTGGTGACAATCTTCTCACTACCGACCCCGACACTGGACCCAATGAAATAACCTACAACATTGTCACCGGGCCTCGTCATGGCAGGTTGATATTCTGGGATTTTCCAGACATCAACATCAAAACCTTCACGCAGGAAGATCTGAACAATGGCAGGCTGTTGTTTATTCACGATGGCACGAAGGATAAGGATGCTTTTTATTTCAAAGTGTCTGATGGGAAGTTCCGAGCATACTACAAAATCTTCAATATCTATGTAATCCCTCTGAAAATTGAAGTGCTGAAGAACGAACCTGTGGAGCTTATTCAGTCTCATTCATCTGTGTACATCACTCCAAGATATTTTACAGTAACAACCAACACTCATGTGGAAACCATTTGGTATAACATTACCAAACCTCCTGAGCATGGACTGATTTTTTTCCAAGCTAAAGGCACCAAGTCCTTCTCACAAGCTGATTTAGAAAAAAAGGTTATTCTCTATATCCAAAAAGACATGAAAGCTGGTGCCGACTATTTCATGTTTGACATGTACACAAAGGATATTGATTACAGACTGAAGGATCAGCGAATTGATATCGCTGTTGTTCCCCTTATTAAGCAGGGCCCGTTTTCTGCCCCTGCTGGCTCCAGTACCGCTATAACTTTGTTCAACTTGGATGCCAGTGAGCTGACCAACATAACTGGTGATAACCCGGTGTTCGACATCTCAGATCCCCCGAAATATGGAAAAATTGTCAAGATTAAAAGCCGGGGTAGGAGATCGACAACACTGGATGAATATGATGCCATCACTTCTTTTACACATGAAGATGTTGTATATACTAAAATATATTATGTGGCCGACACTCCGTTTAACACGAGTGTTCGATCAGACAACTTCAGTTATACCTTGCAAGCACTGGGAGTCCAACCAGCTAAGGGAGTATTCACTGTTCAGCTTGAGCCAGCTGAACCTGAACATGTTACACCACCCGTTCAACCACAGCCAACTCAGACGCCCAGGGGATCTGGTGGCGTGCAGAAGCCGGGCCGAGACAAGGGCAGTACCAGGCCAGCGAAACCTAAGGATGATGATGATGATGATGATGGTCCTAGATCTGAGGAGGCCCAAAATCCAAATATAAGCAATGACTATATAATTGTGGCAGTGGTTGTAAGCCTTGTTCTCCTTATCATTATCGTAGCTATAGTAATTGTGTTGTTGTTGAGACGTAAAAGACGACGTGACATGGTACGTGAGGAGGTGAAAACTCGACCGAAACCCAGGCCCTATATTAGTGGTCCACTGCAGCTGGAACAGCCTCATGTTCATATTGAGCCTCAGATGGCGGCATCGCCTGGTGCGTTTGACCAAGCAGTGACCACAGGTCAGGGTGCAGACAGTAACATCCCAGTCCTCAACTTGTCCCATGAGGAAGAGTTTCCAGACTCGCATGTTTCATCTCCTTCTAGATCACCAGACCTTAGCAGACAGGAGGTCAGCAAAACTGTTCCAGCTTGTAAAGTAACTCCGTTAGTCGAGGTTCCTGAGTCGGGCATGGAAGAGGCTGATGCAAGTACAGTTGAAAGTCCAAGATCAGGAGATCAAAGTTCAGATCTCTTCAACTGCGACTGGACCCTAATGGATCCCGACTTGCTTCAGCACTGCAGAACGACGACGCCAGTATTACGCAAGAATCAGTATTGGGTGTGATGGGTAATGAAGAATAAGTCAAAGACCCTGAAGAATTTGCTGTCCAAAATCACCATCCGCTATTTGCTTGCAAAAAGCTTTTTACTATTTGTACCAAACAGTTATACCAGGAGTGCAGTAAAATTATGTGGCATGTCTGTAAAAGGATAAGAATGTCTGGTTATTTTTCAGATTTTAAATGTGACTAGAAACTAGGGAATTAGTGTTTGCAAATTTGCCTCCACTGCTTGATGGTCACATTTAAAGTGTTTAATCTGAAAGTGCTCGCCTTGACAAGGTTTCAAGTGTTCTTCATTTAGCCTATCCAGAAACTAATGGTGCTTTTGATTAGATTTCATCTCCTGGTAATACTGTTTGACTGTTAACTGACATGCAGCACAATTCTTGGAAGATATCTTGAAGCCTTAATACTCACTTTTGTTGCTAGATCTGATTTGTCAGAATTCTTTCATGAGGTATGCATTAGTTTTGTTTATAATGGATAAATGATCATCAAACTAAATCATCATGAGCACAGTGTCCTTGCAATGCCTCTGTATACCTTTAACTAGTCTTAGTTGAATTTTGTTCAGGTACAGCATTCAGTTATCTTTTCTAAATATTTAATTATTGAGCATAGTATTTTAAACATGCTGCAACTCTTACTATTTATTTATTTCCTCTTTGCAATAAGTAGAAACATATTTTGAAGTAGCTAGTTTAAATTCTTCTGAATACTTATTTATTTTTCAAAAGTTGATGTGTTTCATTGTCATCTATGAGTGTTTAAAAACACAGGCAAAACTATGACCATGTACGAGTATATTTTGCCTGAGAACCATGAATTGCATTTCATTAATGGCAAAAACCCCCAAAACAGTGACATATAGTGGAGGAAGAAAGGTAGCTCCTGTCTGTATACAGACTTAATTGGCCTTTCCACTTGCCTTATTACTCTAGCCATAGAGGAGTAACATTGAATCCTGTGGCTTGATCTTCTCCAAGTCTTGTAAACTGATTTTAACCATCTGTTATCCAAATATTTTCTACAAGATGAGTGTTTCTGTGCTCATGAGAGAAGATGCTAAAATTTTGAAAAAAAATGAATTTTCATCATATAATAGCAAATTAATATTATTGTTTACGTATTAAGACTATTCATTTAAGTCCATTTCCATCTTGACAAACTGCAGTTGATAGTGGGCATCTGATTGAAGTATACTGATGTTCAAAAGACACGATACCAAGACTTTGAAATATGACCGAGAAAAATCAAACCTAATTATGTTGCATAGTGTAAGAGAGATGACTGCAGAGACTTTTGATGAACAGTAACAAAACACACATGGGGTTGGAAAACAGATTGAGTAATTCTTTATTTGTATCGTTTCTTTGGATGTCAGTATACATGCATTCTTCAAGGACCATTTTTGTGTGATTGTTAGTGCATTTATCTTTAAGTATATTCAATGATGCTTTGCATTTATTGGTTTGTGATTTTGGTTAAGTTACTTGTGTTTTCTGTGTTTTGATAATTATTTTGAATGAGTTTCTTTTGGTTTGTTTGTAAAACATCTCCATTATTTGCATCTCAGTAACTATTTTATGATCGCAAGTCCTTTTGTAATTCATTTATGATCCACATTGTTTGTACGCGATATTATTGATGAAAGAGGATTAAACTTTCAGCTGTCATAAATGAACGTCTTGGTAAATTATCTTACATGACAGAAGTTGTCATTAAATTTTTTAGAGCATGATTCTTTCTTCAAGCATCTTCACATCTTAAAAGCAAAAAAAAAAGAAACAAAAATTCTCGGCAAATCACAGCTGAAATTTGGGAATCCTAAGTTTTACAGGCTGCCAATAAAACGTTTAATTAGGAAAATTTTGAAAAGAGTATTGCTCACAATTTGGATATTATCGACAAGCAGAGGACAGAACTATCAAAACCTAAACAGATTTGAACCATAGTTATTTCTGAAAATTGCTGACTAAAATTTGAGGTTTTGAAAATGTAATATCCTAAAATGACAACATGAGATTAGTGCTGCTACAATATTCATATTATCACTAATGACAAGAATAATACAGGCAACTTACTTAAATTGAAATGAGAAACTTGCATCAGATAATGGATGCAAAGACATTTTTTTTTAAATATTTTGCTTTCTTCATCTTGTCGGAATCACATCTGTACAGCTGCTGTGGACATGTTCAAGAATAGAATTTCTTATATTTTTAACATAAAGTATTCATGCTTTAACAGACTTTCATTAAACTTATTTTAAAAAGGAAACATATTTTGGCAAATTTACATGAGTGATGTGTGCTATGTTTACATTGCCTACCTCTTATTTGTGCCAAACATTCATTTTCACTTTGTGTGACTTTAGTTTTAGTGGTTTTCATTGCTTCTTTACCTGAGTTTGATGCACACCTGTATAAAGAAATATGCTCGTCATGAAAATGCATAAAAACATTGACACTTACCTGCTCGACCTGTAATTCACTTAGGATCACACCTGCTTCCCTGTACATTACATTTGTAATCTATGTGGTTATACTGCAGAAGGATCACGCCCTGCTAAATTGTAAAATATCTCTTGGTATGGTATATACCTTCATTCATCTAACTGAGCTGCTATGGAGAGTCCTGGACAGAGTTGGTTATTCATCTGTGTGTGGTAGTTACATTTATAGTCCACTCTCTGAAAATTGTATTTGAAGGTCACGGGTAAATGAAATTAGATTAGGATACAATACTCAAAATCTGACAATGCAAGTTTAAATTTCTTACTCCTATTTTGATGGAGAAAGCAAAGGCCAAAATACCTATTATACACATTTTTCTTATCTCCTACCTAGTTCTGATAATGATATAATAGTAATGATAATCAATCGTAGTAGTTATCAGAAGTATAATGTATTTGCTCTAAAGATTGTTTCATTTTTGAAGTGTTTTATATTTTTGGCTTTTGGATAGGCACAGTTAGTTTATTAACAACATTTCTTTGTAGCTACTATTGCTTGTAAAAGTTCAGCTCCTGTTTTTGGACGCTTTTGTTAGAAATGCTTGTAATAAATTTGGCATGTGGACTTATAATGGGAATGTTGAGTGGCAGGATTGTTATATTTTTTGCCACAATCATTATTGTGTAAGCAAAGAAATTCTGCATATTTTTGGGTGATCCAAATACAACTTTACAAAATCTATGGCAATTAGAATTACATCTTTTGAATATTTTATGCATGCAGTTTGGTGCTGCTTATCTTGTTCCTAAAATATAATAGTATATTACCTGGTATATATTTTGATTGACAAGATTTTTGTAGCAAGGTAATGTTTTTATGGTTTACATAAACTTTTCGAGAGAAGCTGATCAGTTTTATTGACATTCACTACTGTCATTTGCCCTTTTCACTATTTGGTGATTAAATATCAGCTGTTGACTTTATAAAATATGTTTAATCTTTTCATGAAGCATGTGAGATGTAACTGTAGAGTAGCACCAGTGTTAACTGTGAGGATCTGTAATTTGATCTGTAATTTATTTGGAAGCGCACATTGTTTACTTTGTGATTCATTTTTTCATGTATGATTTAACAACGAAATCTGATGAACTATACAGGTCTGAATACTAATAAGATATAAACGTGTGGCTTTGTGTGTACATTACAACTGTTGATCAGTACAAGTATTGATGTTGATGAATAGTTTTCAAATCATGCAATTACATTGGCATTGACAAGAAACTACTGAAATTTAAGACGAGTGAAGACAGTATTTCATGTTATATTTTATAGTGCTATTCTTGCAAAACAGTCTTTTGTGGCTTTTATTGTAACTCAATTCCACTTCCTGTTACTGACATACATAATCTATTTCTGCATGGTTTAGAAATCTTGATTTTTACGAATTGCTGTGAAGAGTTTTATTTATATATACAGACTTTAGTGTTGTGTTGTGTATATCATCATGGATCTCATTTTTTAGCAGTAACAATAAATATAAATGTTGGCAAATGACATATTGCACAAAGAATATTAATACCATTAAATTTCATTTAAAATTTAATTCAAATTGGTAAGAATGATGAACAATAGTGCTTACGATTTAAAAGGGTTTTTTTCAAAGTACAACACTGTTGTATTGCATCTGTTTAGCTTTAAATGGTTTTAAAATACGTTATCGAAGAGATTTATGATTGTGGTCTGTGCTAGTTTATCATATTTTCCAACTTTTATTCTTGGACTGGTGTTGCGATTTTGTTTGCGGATTTGAGATTAGATAGCAGCTGTCTTAGTTGATCATTCATGTGTACATCATTGGATAACCAGTAGCATTAGCTAATTTTATGGTTTGGAGTTCTCTTACTGAAGTTGTGGCCAGTGGTTACAGTGTTGTACAGTGCCAACTTGTAGCAGTCTGTGGTGTTTGGTAGACGAATGGGATCAAGTGTTTGAAACCAAGTGACTGTTACAGTCATTTTAAAGGGTAAACAAGATGCCAAAGATTTTGAAGCAGGCATGGTAAGGAATGTGAGTATTGATTCTAAATTGGAAATTTGACTTTAACAGTGTTTCGGCATGTTTAAGAACTACCAACAGCAGTTTGAAAAAAAGCTGTATTTGGGAAAGAAAGACATTTCATTTACAATATTCCGAAGTTTGTTATGGGCAACTCATATGAATACCTATTTCACGATTAACTTTAAGCATGCCAGCCACATTTATGGCTCAAAATTCACAAATTTATTCCTTTAAAGTTCTAATTATGAGGGTTTGTTGGTTAAAGGTTGAATGAATTGAGCTTTCGATGAAGAAAAGAGTCTGTAGTTACATATTTATAATGAGTATTATCATAGGAATTTAGATATGGTCAAGTTTGTACTGTTCTGAAAGGTGCATATCATATGAAATGCCTCCTTGAACGTTTATGAATTCATTGTTTGGTTGTAGATGTCGGTGTAGACATTTTTGGAGATTCCACCCCAAATTTGTTGTCTTTATGGTTTTATACAAGAAAAGGCAGCCTAACAGGAGTATCAAAAGAACAACAACCACTATGCAATAACTAGGACCAGCTTTTTTGCCCGTAGTAGGTTAAGTGGTTGGTGCATTTGTTATGAGTGAGAGGAAAAGGTCCAGAAAAACAACCAAGTTTGCATATCAAAATAACAAAATTGTTCTGAAAATCAAGGAGAAAGTAAAATTCATTTTTTATGTGTAAATAGTATGTAAATTGTACAGTGTAGCTTAGCAAGATAGTTTAGCAGATATGAGAAAAAGAGGAAACTTGAACAACCAGTAAGACCCTTCAATATTCCACCAGAAATGCTTTTTCAAGACGGGAGTGATTTTTTGTGAAGAACATTGTTGTCAGTGTTTGTATGTCGTACCTGGTCCAGTAACATTGATACCATTACAAGTATACTCGACTGGTTTACAATGTCTTACAATTGAAGTATGAGATCACGTTAGGTTAATTTCTATCATGGGCAAGTACATAACACCTGTTAGCTCTATGAGACTGCCCACAGCAATGTTAAACAACATTTCACTCACTCTCTATGGGACTAACAAGTTTCTACTGTGAGCAAATAAGTAACCTATGAGTAAATATGTAACATCTATCCGCAATACAAGATCTACAATGCAACAAGCTTGTATTATGAGTAACATGATGTTACATCTGTTGACTTTACAAGATCTAAAGTGTAACCAGATCTATCTGCAGTACAAGATCTAAAATGCAACAAGTTTCTGTTATGAGTAAGTGTGTAACTTTTATTAGCTATGCAAAATAAAAAATGTAACAAGTTTCTGTAATGAGTAAATATGTAACATCTGTTGCATATAGAATATCTAAAATGTAATATAGCAAGTTTCTATTATGAGAACATATATAACAGCTATTGGCAATACAAGATTTAAGATGTAACAAGTTTCTATTATGAGTAAAATGCAATACCTTTAGGCTGTGTGAGATGTAAAATTTAATAGGTTTTATTATGAGTAAAAAGGCAATATCTTTAGGCTGTGTGAGATAAAAAAACATAACTTTTTATTATAAGTGTATGATGTCCATCGGTCATAAGTTGAATAATTTGCAATTTGAGTCATTTAGGCTTGTTAACATTCATGTTCTCCGACATACCAGTAGTAATGAAGAAGAAAAATTACTCTGAACACTACCTGCAAAATGTACCAATTAGGCACTCGTATTCTCTGGTAGTTGTTCAAATGGCAGGCAAATATTGTTTTAAACATCTGGATTCCAAACTAAAACAAAGTTCCTGAATGAAGAGTTTGGTATCATTTTCGCGTTCCATCCAGCATTGTCCATTCAAGATACTCAAAATACATCTGTGACAAGTCATTATCAATGGCATTGACTTTGGTTGTGTATACATCATCTTAAGATTTGAGACAGGTCTTTTTTGTGTGGAGACTGTGTGCGTACAATTTATAAGCTTTGTTCAAAGAAAGAAATGAAGGTTTGTCTTCACCCAGTCCAACTGCCATAAATAAGCTGAAAGCTGTTTGAACTGAATGGACCATCTGTACTTAGTAACCCCATTGACTTTCAAATGTGTGCCATTTCTTCATTCAAAATTGAAAGACAAAAGGCTGAAGTTATTTTGGGAAAAGATCCTGAGAATGTACTTGCTTCTCATGCAATTAAAATTACTTGATAAAGTTTGACAACTAATGAAGAGTAGGAAGAAAGGTTGTTATACCCTGGCAATGTGAAATTCTAGCTTATCCTTCAGATAACCATTGGAGCTATGAACCAAATCATTGTACTTAAAGAAGACTGACTTTGCACACCTAACGTTTCACTTTTTGGAGGTTGAGTTTGCCTTCAAGCATTCAACATGCTTCGGCTCAACAGTGTTTTTGAATACTATACCCATCTCTCTTGTTATTGTTATAAACCTTATTAATTCTTTCATGATGATATTAACTTGTTTATCAAGACTTGTTATCAACTACAGAATAAATGGTACTCTATTTTTGTTAAGGGTCATTTTCAGTTGAATTGTTCTGCACTTTGTCATTGTGAGCATGTTGTGTGGTAGGATAAACATTTCACCATTTATGTCATCATATTTATTACAATTTTCTCTAAAATCCGTTTCTAATTACTTCCCAGTTGTGATTGCTCAAATTTCCAAAATGAATGGCAAGACAAATTATATCCTGTAATCTGTCAGTTGTAACATATCTTGGCAGAATTATTTCGAGCTGCCTCAGAGTTCTGAATCTGCTTTGGATTGTTTGCTATCAGGGTCAGGGCCTATGTCATTGTAATTTGTTTTCCAGGAATCTGATCAAGAGGTCAGTGTTTGTCTGTCATCATTTTAAAACAAGGTCCAGAATTATGTGGGGGATACCACCCAAGTTCAGCTTTTCCACCTCTCTCCTTCATCTGACTCTTATGTTATTATATGGAGGGTAGCTAATCACGGTTGCGGTAGGGTTTTCCTCTACCAACTCCTATCAGGACATATTGCATCAAACTCAGCGAACGCCCAAGGTGACATTGATGTTGGTCGTTGATCTAGAAACTATGTGCAGTCATTCAATGCTGCTGTTTGAAAACAGTCATCATTATTACCAAGACGTCATGCAGTACATACTTCATAGTTAGCAAATTAAACAATCCAAAGTAGAAGGGAACGTAATTCTGTCTCAACATCTGCAGTTTTCCTTGGGACTGCATTACGGACATTTTACATCAGTTGTTGCACTTAGCATTTAAAAACAAGGTTAGGTGTGTTATAAACGCATTTCTGTCATATGCTTCAGATCATCTATCCATCCACCTGTCTCTTCTGGATACATCAGAACATTGACAGATAGCATATTCAGTCCATGCAGCATTGCCAAAACATCAGTTACAACTGCAATCTGTCCTTGCACTGTCATTGTGCAGTAGTCACTTTATGAACTTGGGAAATGTTTTTCCTCCATTGATCTTGCATATAGTTTATTATTAATTGGATTGTCCATTTGGGTAATATCAGTTTGTTCCATTGCTCTTAAACCATTTAGCACATGCTTGTCATTGCTAAACCATTCATGTAGCTAAACCATTCATGTAGCTTCCCAAGTTAGCTGGATTTAATAATGATTTCACACTGACTGATTTGCATTGCATGTATTATGAGAACATTTTAATATCCTCAAGTGGTTTTACATCCAAAAAGGTCAATCTTTTCAAAGCATGTATTTGTAAATTCAAATGCACCAAATTTTGAAATGTTGGGTAATGTGAATGAACCATTTTCTTCCTCTCTATATGATTTTGAAATAATGCTGGTACATTTTGAAAGATGGAGCTTTTGTAATGAAATGTTTATGTGATAGAAAGCAAGTTAACCTTCTTGCATAAAAGACTCACAGTTGTTGTGATGCCTCGTCTAGCGTTGTGTCTCGCTTGGTGTGAAGTCATTACACATGTATAGGTACCTGTAAGTAGCGTATAAAGTCACATATTGCCTTTAGTTGTTGATGTTACACCAAGTGTATGTTCATTAGGTCCAGCTACACTAATTAGCAACTTAATTGTATTGCAATATGAGCATAATGTTGTTGTTGGCTCTGTGGATACAGCATAATATCACCAGTGATAATAGCAAACCTCATTTTTTGTGTGTGGTTAATAATCATTTACTGCGTACTTAGTACACCTTGCATATAATGTACCTTGGACATGAATAAATTGACTTACAGCTAGCTTCTGGGTGTGTTTCTTTTTGGATCAGCTGTTGTGAAACAGTGGCTCAGTCTCATCAAAATGATGTGCTTTGAAAATCTAATGTAACCCCTTGAGATTCATGTTCTAGGGGAGGAAGGAACAGGGTAGCTCAAGCAATTGAGAGCTGGACTTCCGACCTGAGTGTTGTGGGTTTGATTCCTGCTGTTGGGGGCTAAGCAGGTTTCCCTGCAGTAGTTCCTATTTCTACATGCAGTGGTTATCACCATTGGTTTGTCAGTACCAGCCATAGCTTGCAGGTTTCACTGCATCAAGATCATCCAACCAACCAAGCAATCATATTCTGAGTAACTGTCTAATGCCTGTGGATAAATTACTGACTGGAGAAGTGATTCCATTGGCTATTTTTCAGTGATCTCTAATATTGTTGTATCAGACCTTCATAGGATAAGTGTGGAGATTAGCTGATGGACAAGTCACAGTGTTCAACACTGATATCGTGAGAAGTTGACTAAAATCTGTGGATTTGGTGCTCTCACCACTCTTTCTATCTCTTGGGGCTTCTCTTGGTCTGCTATCTTGTACGTCACTTGTTATAACTGAAAGATTGTCCATACTTCATAACCAGCAATACTCGTGCGAAAGCAATGATTGAAGGTCATTAAGATTCAGTTGCCCATCTAACATCAGACATATACTGTCCTTGATGTTCAGGTTCAGCTTCCACAACAGGATAATGAACATTTATTTCTAAGATTGAGTGCCAATCTAACGATAAAAGGTATTGTTAGGTGTCCTGAAGATGGCGATCACATCCTGACATGAGGAACAAACTCAAAGCCTTCAAGATGTAACTGCCCGTCTGACAAGAAACACAAAACTGGATTTCTTTACAATTTGGCTACCTCTCTGACAGAATGAACAACACTGATTGTTTTAAAGATTTGACTGACAATCTGACAGAATGAACAACACTTGATGTCTTTAGGATTTAGCTGCCAATGTGACAGAATACACAACACTGGATTTCTTTATAATTTGGCTGACAAACGAACAATAAACACTTAACAAAGTTTTAGGATTTGGCTGACAACTGACAGAATAAAAGAACACTGGATACCTTAAGGGTTAGCTGCCCATCTTAAAGAATAAACAGCACAGGGTTTCTTTTATATTTGGCTATCCATCTGACAGAAATAACAGTTGATTTCTTTTAGATCTGGCTGATTTCTATCATATTTGACTGACAGAATAAACACCACTAAGATTTGGCTAACAAGCTGACAGAATACTGACATCTGAAGTTCAGTTTTCCATATGACAATGAACAATATTTTTCTGTAAATATCAATAATCACGTCAGACATCAAAAGGTTCATCGCCCTGCTGGAAGAACATGGACTCAAACAGCTTGTGAATGTTGCGACCCATAAGTCTGGTAATACCCTTGATTTGGGTATTATACGAGAACTGTGATACTATCAGTGCTATATATATCTGTGGAAGACCGACAGCTGTCCGACCATTCTGTCCTTTTCCTTGATAAACATGCTCCTGTTGTGAAAGAAGTCACTCTCCACACTCAATCGCCTTGGTACAACTGCAATGTCCATGAAGCAAAATGTGAAAGTCGATAGGTAGAACGAAAATTGCACAAATCACGACTAGAAGTCCATAAACAGATGTACAGACAATCTAGGAATAGCACCCTGAAGGATTTCTGCCTGAAGAAGAGGAATATCCTCTGGTGATCATAGAAAAACCTACACATTCCTTAATTCACTTCTGGGAAAGAAATGTGATATCGTTCTCCCTGATACAGATAATCCTACGGAACTGCATTCAACAACTTCGTTTCTGAGAAAACTGAAAACATCCCTACCAATCTTCAGCAAGACATCAGTTTGAACTCCAATACGTTTAGAGGCAACCCTCTTAATCATTTTGATCTCATCACAGAAATGGTGGTGGCTGAAATGATGAGATCTTCCAAAACAACAACATGTGTCCTTGACCCTGCCCCGTCATCCATTGACATGCAGCATTTGGAACGCTCTCTCCCCATAATAACTAGAATTGTTAACACAGTCTAGAAACGGGTATATTTCCAGATGTGTTGAAATAATCTAGTCCGATTTTTATTTTAAAAAAGACAGTTTGAATCACAATTAATGAGGTGAGAAAAATATCGCCCAGTATCCAATCTGTCATGTCTTTGGGGAATTGTAGAGATGGCTGTCAGCAAAAGACTAGAAGTACATATTTCCTCCAGCTTACTGTTTGATAATTGCAGTCTGCCTATCGTCCATTCCACAGTACGGAAACAGCTTTGTTACGCATTGTCATGACAGCAGGTATCCTGTGGATCATGGCAAGACTGCTTCTCTGGTGTTGCTTGACCTCTCTGCTGCATGTAACACTACTGACCACAATATGCTCTTGATAAGACTCTAACAGTTCGGCATTAACAGCTGTGCTCTCCGCTGGTTCAATTCTAACAAACAGGAAACAACGAGTTATGATCGAATATAAACCATCAGGGTTTATGGTGTTCCTCGAGATTCAGTGCTGGGACCAGTTCCCTTTCTGTTCTGTGTGCCCAGTGGTACAGACGTCATCAAACAGAGCAAACTTCACCACAAGACACCCAGCTGATGGACACTTTCAATCCAAGTCAAAGCGACGAATCTTTCAATCGAACGTCAGTGTGCATCAAGAAGATAAAATATTAGATGACAATCAACATGGTAAAGGTGAATGACGGCAAAACAAAAGCGTTTGTTATTAGTACGAAACACCAACTTTCAAAGGTGAAGAAAACACGCATCACCATATCAGACACCGTGATCCGGAGATCTCACCTCGACTGTCAAAATTCTAGGAGTAGATCTACACTTGGACTCAGAGCTAACTATGGAGACTCAGGTGAACAGGCACGTGCCCCCAACCCTTAGCCCGCCCTTTTAAATTTGTATGCAATGTTGGTACCAACTTTACCCCCAAAATAGATAATAAACTGTTGATAGGGATATTGGATTTTTACAAATCGTGTATAGTTGTGGTAACAGTTTCAAAGGAATCAAACGTCACCTATTTGTACCGCAAACGTTTATATCATGCTTAAACATGCATTAAACAGTAAAAGAAAAGGAGATTATGTCAGGACACCTTCAAGAACGTTTGCAGTGGGCAAACCATGCAACATGTGACATGGAGGCCAGTGCTCTTCACTGGCGGTCACGGTTGTTGGACGAGCTCCAGATAGCCTTGGAAGTGGAGTGGCAGCACCTTCCACATATCAGATTCGTCGGCTGATAATGGGCATGGATCGCCGTTGTCTGCACGTTGTTAATGCACGGGGATACGGACATTCCATTGTGGTCCAAGCATTCACTTTAACTGGTCTTGACAGTTGGCTCCGAGTAAGAATAGTCTCATTGCAATTCATCAGGATGACCAAAATGAATTCTTCCTGACATAATCCCCTTTGCTTCCACTGTTTAGTGCATGTTTAAGCATGATGTCAATGGTTGTGATAATAATAGATGGCATGTGATTCCTTCGTAACTGTTACCACAGCTGTATGGTATCCTGTTCAAAAGTTGAGTAGTACATGTTTGATGCATTTTGTGTTAAAAAAATAACATAAACTGTAGATTAGACATTATGAAAGTGTTTGCGTAAATAAATGACTCGTTCCAAATGCTTTCTTGCTTTTGGAAAAGAAAACATTGCAATTGCCACTCGATTTGAACAACACTGTATGAAATCTGTTCCAACTCTCCTGCGTGTGTTCAAATGCGTCCTTTATCAAACTGTTTTCTTGTTACTTGCACTTTGTCGTTCATTTACTCATTAAGAATATATCACGGCATACGCAATCACATTTCCCATAATTTCATGTTTACTCCTTATCGAATCAGACGTCCAATATACTTGGATGCCCAATAAACACTGATAGCAAATACGGCGTGTTGACATTGTAGCGTAGATGGCTATTTGTGTGAAGGACTTGGTGATTCTGACCACTTTAACGGGTTGTTACTCTTGTCCGTCTAACAGACCACCAGATACTGGACACTGTTATCGAACGAGAGTTTGCCAATATCACAAAAGTCAGATTTTCGCAAGGTGGAAAATGCATAAAAGACTTTTGTTGCAAGATATTCGCACTAATTCTATTATAAATTATTAGCAAAATTAAAAAAATGGCTGTCAAAGTTCACTTAACTCGAAAATAAAATGGGTATGTTGGGTGATATT
>JAUELE010288470.1:0-17476 GCA_031471655.1 Diodora aspera
CCGTTTCGTCCAATCGCATGTCATCGTTATGGCGTATCACCGTTTTAGCCAGTTCCATATTTGCTTATACGTATACAGTCTTCCAAATGTAATGCGCAATGCGTAAGACTAAGCCCGTTTCTTTATTACCTCAATTAGTGTGAAATCTTTGTGTAAAAAATCGGAATAAAATCCAGGTCTGTATTACATTACTCGACGAGCAAAAAGACAAGCTCTGAACATCGATTGGCGTACCTGCATCTTTGATCATGTCCCTTTAAGAGTTTTCATTGGCTTCCAGTTGAAGCCAGAATACATTTTAAATTGCTGTCTTTTGCTTATATGTGTCACAAGAACTTGTAGCTCCTCCATATCTAAGTGATCTGCTTTCAGTGTATGAGCCTTCTAGGTCACTTAGATCATCACAGCAGCAACAGTGTGTTGTACAAAGAATCAAGTCGGTAGCTGGAAAGAGATCTTTCAACTACAGTGCTGCTGCACTTTGGAATGACCTTCCTCTCGTCCTAAAACAAATTGACACTCTAGAGAAATACAAACGTATTCTGAAAACACACCTTTTTCAGCTGTATTATCAGTGACCTTTTTCATGTGCGTTGTAGGCGCCCTGAGCGGACACTTGGTGTCCGGATTTTATAAGACATTTATTATTATTTTTATTCAAATTGTCAATATGAAAACCAACCTGTAACTTAATGTTCATGACATGCACGTGCAAGTCGCTCTATCCATGGAAAGTGTTGGACATTACACCTGCATTGGTGAGTTTTTTCTGTCGGTTGATATTCAGGTTCATGTTTGAAATTACTGCTGAAAATGAGAGGTTTTCTTTACACTTGCTGAAAGGGGTCAGGCTACAGGCCTTCGGGAATCTGGCCATACTCAGCGACAGGTTGCTGCCCGATTTAATGTGAGTCAGAGTGCTATTGATAGACTGTGGCAGAGGTTTCAAGCCACTGGGTCCGTGAAATATGCACGTAGACCAGGTCGTCCCAGAGTCACAACAGTCCGAAATGATAGGCACTTGATTAACATTGCGTTACGTAACAGATTCTTAAACGCAGCATATCTTCAGACAAAACACTTCAAAGTTAACAATGTAAGGATATCCAGGAGCACAGTTCGCCGACGATTAAGGGCAGTCGGACTCAACTGTAGGCGACCTGCAGTTCGTCCACCACCAACACCACGTCACAGGCGGGTGCGTTTGAGAAGGAGTAGACGTCATGGCCGCTGGAATCAACGTCAATGGTCTCGTGTGCTGTTCACACACGTCACCCAGCACCAGTGGATCTCCCAGGACTTCGCAGAGCTCTAGTAGAGGAATGGAATGCGATTTCACAAGCCTTCTTCATGAACTTTATCAGGAGCACGAGGAAGAGGTGCACCTGTGTCCTGGACGCGCGAGGGGAATACACAAGATATTGAATTACCGAGTGCTTCATGTTTGTCATTTCCATGTTAGGGGGTTGGCCTATACAACTCATGTTTGCCAGTGCTGTTGAAACTTTTTTTCTCGTTGTCATAATGTGTCACGTTTGTTAACACATTAAGCTTTATGATAACACTCTTAGTTCTATTATTTCTGGGAAACTCTTCTTTTCATGTGCTATATACCATTTGAACCTTTATTAAAGACGCCGAGTATAGATTGTCTCCCTGAGTTGGTTATTGTAAAGATCGTGAAGGTCTGTGTCCTTCAGACCTGTGTCGAGACTTCAAGACCGTATATTGTTGCTCCTCGGTGTGCCAGAAGAAGATCTTATAGCAGAGGAGTATCATCCAGTAAGACCAGATTCAGCTCGCCATACCAGGGCACACGTGCTGCACGAGAGACTCAAGGGCTCAATGTCAAACTCGATCCTTTTACGAGAGCTTCACTAAATATTGTGCTCCTGGCTCAGTTGTGGGGATCTGTTTCTTTTTAACATTTGAACACAATTCTGGTAGTACCAAGTCAGTTCTTCCAGGCTAGAATATCAGCTGATTAGCCTTAAGAAGCTATGATAGTGACGAATTCAGAGGGTAAGATGGTTTTTTTTAAGGAGAGGGGTGCTCCAGAGACTCGAGGCACCCTCCCCGCTTCCTTTGGCGGGGTCCACATGCAGCTTGAGCCCCCACCCCCTACCCTATTTTTAAAAGGCCTGTAAATTGCATGTCCATGGTTAGACATATGCCAGACTGCGCCAAAGCGGGTCTTTTCCTCAAACATGTTATTAGGGAGGCCTTCCATGCGCAGTCATAACTAGATAACTGAGCTCTTCACCCCCTATCCCGCACCCCCTCTTTAGAAAAATCTTGGATCTGCCCCTGAATGGTTATCATGAAAAGAGTGTCTGACCTGAAACCTTCATGACAATTGCATAACTATACCATTTGTCACAACTCCTATATTGATGTGGGAATAAGAACAGTTCCATTGTCAGCTAGGAATCATAACCAAATTTCCGTTCTCTGTAAATAGGGCAGATCAGTTCCCCAGTTTCATGAATATTTCAATCAGTAATGTGACTGAGGAATTTAACTTACAATCTTTTATCAATCACATTAGGCCGAGCAAAAACTGATGTGGGTCCGATTACAGCTCTTTAGATAGAATAACAATGATAGTGCTTTGGTCAAAAGTAGTATAATGACATCATGGCAAGTCTACAATATATATATAACTGGGAGTCTTTCCCATTGTCCATGTAACACTAAAAGAAAGGAAACGAAGAGGGGCTGCACAACCACTTTGCATTTATTTGGACAACACTGACCATTTATAAGGTAAGAAAACACCTTGTAACATTTATATAGTACAACATTAATGAAAAGAATATATATGTTTTATGTGCATATTCTAAATATAAAGATGGCTGCATCATTCACAACAATCATATTTAACATTTATTAGCCAGTGGTGATTTAAATTAATTTCTGAAGCTGTCAACTCTTTGACAGATAATACTTCATCCGAATATCTTTTTTCCAGATATGTGGACAAAGAAATTCAGAAAATACAATGTCCCGCACCCATGTTTGGGATTGCTTCCAAATCATATCAGATGAAGAGACAACTGAAAAATGTGCCGATTCTCTTTTCGATTTTTACACTGTCGTGAGCAAATCTGTTTTCAGACTTGAAAGTCTTGACAAGGTATTACTTCACTCCACCTACCGGTTCCATCACATGAAGTCATTTAGGAATGACAGTCTCATATCTGAATCAAAGCAAGGACATGGAGGATCACAAGTCGAGACCTTAACCACATTTACCTAACTGCAGCTCTCATTCTGCGACAAGGAGGATTAAAAATGCATACCGATCCAGTTCCAAGGAATGTCTATGCCTCTAGGTCACCTGTTCTTTCTGAAGCTACATAACAGAACAGCTTTGAAGTGGGAAGATATTTGATCGACAAGTTTGTTTTTGGCAGCGCGTTACATAGGAGGAAAGAGGATGAAAACCCTGTCCTTCAATGCACATCCAATTCTACCGAACTTATCAAGAAAGTAAAGAACATGAAGACTGTCACAGTCAGGAGAAAGAACTGTAATAGTCAGAATCTTGTCCAGGACAAAACTACCAGAGAACATTAAAGGAAGAAAAAGGTGAAATCTCTTCTTGATGTAGCAGAATGTTTATCCTCCAAGATGAACACCTGATTGTTTCAAACCAACAGTCCAGAAAGCAAGTGGAATGAGAAAAGCTCTTCTGAACCAGGTTAAAAATATTCTCTCCCTTGACAAAGATCTGGAATCCATCGATGAAGATACTGAAGAAGCCCTCAGAAAAGCAAACTTGGTCGATTTTTGACTGAAGCACTTCAAAAGTTTGATGCTTTCTAATGTTGTGACAGTTGTCGCAGGCCAGAAGTTTAAGAATCGGGCAAAGTCTGGACAAGAGTGTTTGAAGATGGTGGAACACAATGTCATGAAAAAATCATTCAAGCCATGTCATCTGTGAAGCACTTAGTAATATGCGAAGAAAAATATAAGTTTACTCCTAACGAATTTAAGGCAGCCACCAAGTTCAAGAGGAACCAGTCTCACATTCAGTCGGGTTGTCATCTAAAGAGAGGAGAAGAAATCACTAGTAGTGCGGCATGTGACAGAAGGGCGGTTATTGGTACATAAGAAGGACGATCTGTGATAAGTTCATTTTTAGTCAAGCACATACATGAACTAGACATTGATTGTGATTGTGGACATAGATAGCGAATGGATCACTGATGGATGCACTTGTGACAGTCAGACTGATTGCACTTACAGAACAAAATATGCCGTACCACTGAGGACAGTCTTCTCTAATACTGGTTCTGTACAGCAAAACAAACTGGTCAGTGTCAAGAAAATGAAGGGAGAGGCAGAAATGTCACAGCTTTACTGGTTGATACATATTTCATCACAGCTGAAAGAGAAAAATGAAGTTATATCCATAGTAACATCTGGAGGCATAGATTCGATCGCCATACATCTGTTCTCCCGTTCACTACTTTGGCCCAGAAACGAAGACAACAAATTCAAAAACAAAGTACATCTTCTAATAGAGAAGCCTGGTGCAGTTGATGTATACAACATAACAACAATCATAGAATTGTTAGAAAGTCACCTTGGAAATCATGCTGGACTTACGATTGCAATGGGATTGTGTATCGGGAGCAGTGACTATCTTCCCAAGTACTTTGGTATTTCACATGACAGGATGTTGAGAACCTTTGTTGACAATGCACAATTCAATCAGCACTTGTTCACTTTTGATGAAGCAGGAAAAGGCCATATTTCACATCACTGGAATCAAGAACTGATGAAGACCATTTACTGTCCAAAGACACTTGACCACCAGAAACTACGTTATGATGAAGTGAGACAACTAACAATCAAACATCCCAACAAGCAAGAGTTTGCCAGGCCACAACTCTTGCTACCACCTCAGAGCGCCCTAAATCAGATATGTTTGCTGATAGAGTATCAGATGGACTATCTGAACACAGCTGGGTATCACTCTGCTCATTTGCCAGACTTTCTACAGAAAGGTTGTCTCAAAAAGAACAAAGATGGTGAAGTGGAATACTATTTTGGAGATGAGGTCAGAATTAGGAAGCCTGAAGACCTCCTTCAGATTCCGGAATCAACCCTTCTCAAACGTCTAAAGGACTGTAAGCTCCATCTCATACTACTGACAAAAGGAAAAGAACTCTGAAAGATACCCCACATAGATGGCGCTCGAAGAAAGCAAAGACAGATCACATCAATGCCAAGGTAAACAACTTGATGTGAAAGTATTTACCATTCAGTATAGTGTGGCAGTATGTCATCATGTCATCCCAAATTCAACATTTATGTACATATACATGTAACTGCTGTTTTACACACTGCATATTATATTGCTGGCAGAATATATTCTCATAATATGTTGATTCCATTTTTTCTTTATATATTTTCAGCAAATGATGACTTAAGCGCAGAATGTGGACATTGCCAGAGATTGATAAGTAGTGTGCTTGTGGACTTTGCCAGATATGAGTAATTCAAAAAGTATTGCTACTAAGAGTTCCAGTTCCAGTTCCTACATGAACCAAGCATGTCTCTAAAACCAATAGATGTCTGCAGATGAGATGCCTACTCAGTAATACACCTTTCTGTATCTAATTAGCGTGCCTTCAAAATGGATCTTTATGTGCCCTAGAAACAGAACATTTTGAGGTTGGGGATGATTCTTGGATTTACCAATACGACCTAGAGAGCAAGGTCTGATCAAACAGTGGCTTCAGAATGGGATCTGTTGGGGGAGGGGGGAATCAAGGATGAGAGATCATCTCAGTAGGTGATGGCGACTGTTTTTGGGTTTCCAAAATAGTAATCTTGAAGGAACACAAATGAAAACTTGATGGGCAAGACCAGGAAATAAGAATTGCTGCCTTGTGACAATGTTCTTTGCAAACCTTTCTCCATCCATCATAATCGGTTTGTTCCAAGAATTCAAAGACTTCCGTTTATTCACAGAACTCAAAGATAAACGTGAGTTCCTCACTGATGCCAAAACTGTCATTTTCACATGGTGTAAATCGAAGAACATAGACATCATCAGAGGAGGTTATGTCAAGAAATAATAGCTTTACATTTTCAAATATTTCTTGATAAATGTTTCTAGTATTGTGTAGCAATACTTTTTGACTTACCATCGTAAGAAATGTGCATGTGGAGTTTATTCTTAATTCACATCAATTTAGTGGATTGTGATCTGCAAAAGTAAAAACTTGAAAAAAACATTGGAGCTCTCCTGAATGGGCATTGTTTTAAATTCAGTCGATGGAATGAAACTGGATCTTTTGTAAACTTCTAGTTCCGGGAACGGTACGTGTGGACTGAACACAAGTTTGTCTGTTGTTTCAAGAAATTATTTGAAAGAAAACCATTACAGTTGGGAAATTACGTTTATAGATTGTGAGGGGATGGATTTGTATGGAGTTGGAGATGTTCATTTTAGTCACATTATTTTAATTGTATAACAGTGTCACTCTCCTCTCAGGGTACGTTGTTGTGAATATATGGTAAGTTGGCATCCAGAAATACACTTTTTTAAACGAGTATTTTATACCTTTTAGTCGCTGCAACCAGAATCTGTCTTTTGATGTGGGAAATTGAAATACCATCCCTTCACTCACAAACATCTCACATTGATCCCTCCTACTCTGCAAGCACTGCGTGGAGTTTTGATTTAAAACTATGTGTGGTAACAGATCCCTCAGAAATATTTTGAATGCATTTGTTTTTTCCTTTTTACCCCAGGGTGAAAAAATATTTACTAATACTTGATGTACATGTAAAAGTGTCAAACACACATGTCTTGTGAATCAATCGAATCAATTATTATATGTTATATTTAAATGTATCATTTCCAGTGTTGTTTTTTAAATGAAAATCTTAAATTTGACCATATACATATATTTAAGAAATGTTTTTTTCATTACTGTAAATGTCAATATATTGAATCAGTGAGTGAAAGCTGCAAATTGTATGATTTGCAAGGACTCTTACTGCCTTGGTCTGACTAATATTTTACTCTTGATCATTGCCTCATTTTTAAAATGCGACTGTTATTAAAGTTAAATTCCATTGATCATCTAAATGTTATAAGTTCCTGTTTAGTTTTTGTAGTTGCTCAGTTTAATAAGTTTTTAGATGAACAATGAATGGATGTTGCATGAATTAATTTCTAAAATATATGAATTAATCATTAAACTATCAGTGTCAATGCTATAAGCAAATATTCTTCAGTTTTATTGAACAATTCAGCATAAAAAGTTGTGTCTGCTACAGAACAGGTGGGTGTCCACGAGAGTCATTAATTAGTGGCGGGAATGTTGGCCGGTGTTATCAGTTTTGGGGGAATAGGAATGTCTGAAAACTGTCCCTTCACTGAGGGGAATTTTCAGCACTTATTCCACAAAATGTATAATGACTTCGCCAATGGTGGAATCACTCCAATTCACGATCGTCTCGAGGCGGCATTTTGACCAATCTTGCATCCAATTGTGTGGCGCTTCTCTCCTAACACTCAGTGAAGTAAAGATGTTTTGTGTTTAAATTGATCAAGAGTTACTTCTCGTGCAGTGAATGCGACATTTCATTGGTTGTCTATATTAAGGAGATTTGGACTTTCCATATACACAAAACGACTGGTGAATAGGAGTACATCTAGGGTATATGACCATTGGCGAAGTCATTATCCCCCTGGATTTCGAGGATGCCCTGTGCTATGAAACTTATGAAGCATGGTATGAGATTGTCCAATACTAACAAAGTTGTTAAGGGGGTTGTGAATCTTTGTAGGAAGGAGATGAAAAGGTTTCCAAGGTTCTCTACTCTAACCTGGATTGATGATCAAAGAATTCATAATTGTCATTCACAGACTACAGCAAAGTTAACAACAGAAAGTGAAACAAGCAGACAGAGTCAGCAATATCTCCCTATTGCGCTAAAGATAATGATTTGAATGAACTATCTCATTATTTCCTACAAAAGTACATAGAAAATAGGATGACACATTTGGAAACATAATGTATTCAATGCCCTGATAGCTTGCTCAAAATGAATGTTTCAGAAATTATGGTCTGAAAACAAGCTTTAACGTATTTGAGACAGACTAGTGTTGGCCTATACAACTCATGTTTGCCAGTGCTGTTGAAACTTTTTTCTCTATGTCATAATGTGTCAGGTTTATTAACCCTTAACCTGTGGCTATTGTTGCAGGCTACATGTTTTTCTCAGTGGCTGACTCGAATATACCGGGACCCACAGGTTAAGGGTTAACACATTAAGCATTATGATAACACTCTTAGTTCTATTATTTCTCGGAAACTCTTCTTTTCATGTGCTATATACCATTTGACCCTTCATTAAAGACACTGAGTATACATTCTACTGGTCAATACCTTGAAAAGAATTGAATCTCATCTTCACTAATGGTTTCTGCATGGACCCGTCTGCTTTCTCCTGCCTTCTCCTTGCCATAAAGACTTGACAAAAATAATAAGTCTTTATTTTTCAGTATAAATGATACGGGTTATGTGAGACATAAATCCTACCTGCTATGTCACTAACTGATCATAGTACACTCTAAAGTCTTTGTCAGTATAGTAATGTTGTGAGAACTAAGGTTAAGTCCAGTAACTGATGTTTTCATTCTTTTACACGCCCACTGCTTCCTTGTGCAGTCAATCCACCTATCACTTCCCCACATGCAATGAGGATTCGTGAAATCTACTCAGTTCTACTCCTGCTGGCCCATAGCTCCCTGAGCCAATCTATAAATTGACATTTTCTAGTTTTTGTTCCTTACATCCCAAAAGAATCTTTAGATCTTTTCAGTTCTGGACACCGTAGTTCTTGACCGTTGTTTCCTGAGGCAGTCTATACATGCTTTTTACATTGTTCATTGCAATATGGATTTTTTCAAGATTTTGTCACTTCTATTCCAGACAATTCCTGTTCATAGCTTCCTGGAACAGTCCATATGGGCATTCTCTTAATTCAGTGTTCCTCGCACACAAGGATGATTCTTGGCCCTTCGATCCATTCTCCCATAATCCTTCTCTACTTCCTCAAACATTCCGTGCATGGCACTTCTCAGGTCATTGAGGTCACTTTTTCACCTGCAGTGAAGATTCTTAAAATATTCTCGAGTCCATACTCTCGTATGTCCCTGAATAATTATGTAGAAAAGAACATACATTGCTATAATAAGATATATATGAGCTATATTTGCCTTTTTTATATCTTCTCTTTTGGGATTGGTGGAAGTTTTCGTTTTGAGATGTCCGGCCGGGGAAGTTCGGATACCTTAGGAGGACAGACTTCCAAGTAATCTGGAGGCATCTCCTCATTGGCTAATTCTTGATTTTCCTTGACATTGCCAGGTTTATTTATCATATAGGCTATTCTGTCAATTGGAGAGTGTGGTCTAGGTTTCACGGGTGGTTTAAGTGCCTCAGTTCCCTTTTCAAGTTCTGTCTTGTCTACACTTGTCAGTTCTGCTGATTTTTGCATGTCGATATACTGCTGTTTATCTGAAGAATTATCTTTCCCTTTCTCAAGACCTTGTCCTTTATCATGGCCTTGACCTACATTGATATAACTATGTTTCTGAGTTGGAGACGGTTTGTTTGGCTCTGTCAAACTGCAATGACTTTGGTTTTCATCAACATTGACATAACCAGGGTTCTGACTTCCCTTCTTCAAAGGTTCAAGATGGCCATCTTTATCATCATGACATTGACCTTTGCTCTTTCCTGACCCCTGACCTTCAGTCTGATCACTTCTCTTGACAGGTTCAAGATACTCATGACCTTTCTCTTGATCTAACCTGCCATTACCAGTTTGGTCAGAAAGGATTTTGACAGGTTCTAAATAAGCATCTTTATCTTCATGACCTTGATCTACTGATGATGTTGACCTCTGACCTGCAGCACTCTGAACAGGTATGAGATAATCATTTGCATCAAAGGCAGGATTCGCATGCCCCGACTTCCCTAAACTTGGCAACAGTTTCTTGTCATCCTTGGCAATATTTTCCATTTCACTCAGCTCATTTTTGGTAAGTACAGGTGTGATGTAATCTCTATTAGCTCCAGCCTGTTCTGATACCTCAGCATCTTTCTTTGAAGCTGTGGATTGAACAGAAGCTGCAGAGTTCTTCCTGGCAGCTGCTCGAGTCAAGTTACACTCCTTCACATTTGCTTTGGTTGAATAAGTAATTTCATAAGGTAGGATAGTTTCTCCGAATTCAGCATATGGATTATCTGAAAAACAAAAAAAGGCTTGTTAAAATGTCACTTCTAGAACTGGAGGATCAGTTTTTACCTAATTTTATTGGTAAATATACTGACGTCCAAAAGAAAGTATACCAAGATTTTGAGAGACTACTGAATAAATTCATAAATGCGTTGGATATACAAGAGATATCTCTTCAAGAGTTGGAAGGTTTATTAATGAGATGATGTCAATCAAATTACACTCAGCGAAATCCAAGCATCCTTTTGATCAACTATAGCATAAAGACGTTAGGGAAAATAATTGAAATCATTTGGTATACTTTCCTTTGGACGTCAGTATATCTCATATCTGTGGAAAAAGACCGCAGAACATTCAGAACCTCATAAAATTCCAAGGCATTTTTCAATATTCATTTCATTATAAATATTTTGGCTTAACAGAAAACGACCCCAGGTAGGTGGATGAAGACGCTACGCGTTGTCTATAATAATATCTAGATCAGCTGATTATCACCTAATTAAGGTCCTGGACCAAATCCTCGGGCGACAGACCTTTAACAGATTTATGCGGGGGCGGAGACGGCGTACGTCCCCTAAACTCTCAGACTTGTAAATTTCGCAAGTTTAATATATTTCCATGACATTTCAAAGACTTTATGAAACAAGTTCGGAAAAAAGCGAGATCGCATCAACTGCTACATTTACTGCTCTCTAAAGCTGCGAGAGTATGACCCTCACACCTTTATTATAATCCCCCCCCCCGCTCCAAAACAAAAACTACGCCCCCACCCAATCTACAATCCTGTACCCCTACTCTAGGACAAATTATCACAACAACGGAGTGAAATATGATATCAGAACTGTGCATATTTAAATCAGAATTGACTTTATTAATATTGATGTTTCTGGCAGGAATCACGTTTTGTCCAACTTTCTCTCAGATATTCAGAGTGCATTAGAACAGCAACAGATATTTGCGCTATACGGTAGACGTTTTTTTGTTTCTTTTTTTTTGGGGGGGGTGGACGGGATGGAGGGAGAAGATTTGTGAGTACATGTACAGAAGTGTTGTGGTTCTTGTGGGTTGCTTTCCGGCTCCGTAGCACCAATTAAAAAAACTGTCTCTGCTATCGCACTCTGGAATTGTTCCCAGGGCTATAGCCAGTCGGGGAACGTTAGCCACCCGTCGGGGAAACATATAGCTTTTCGTCGTGGAAATATTGGAGAAATGTGTGTATTTTATTGTTATTTGACAATTGGTGTATTTGTCGGGGATTTCAGACCCTTTGTCGGGGATCTCATCCCCCACGACGGGGAATTCCTGGCGCCACCCCTGCCCTGTTAAAATCTATATGGCTATGACTAAAATCAGTATCGTTTTCTAAAAGAGTTGTTAACTGGATGCATGATGTAATCCACTGATGTAGAGATGCACTGTGCACGTTTCTTCTACATTCTGACTGTAGATCCGCTACTGGAGGGTTGACGACCCGGATAATGGTTACGAGACACTAATACCCATTGAGACTGTAAAAAAATCAGGGACCAAAGCGCTCGTCCGACATTTGCCGTTGTATGCCAACCTACAAGCCGATGTGGCTGCAGTCAACACCTACTTCACATCAATTGGCAGCAACATCATCAACTTCACAACTCCAGAAGGAGGTAAGATAGTTGTAGTAATTTTCTCTTCGCATATTTGTTATTTATTTTGAGGATAGTGTAAAGTTGTATTGCCCGCTATTTTACATTATACATGCGACTCAAATATATATCTTGGAGGTGTCAGAGGCAAGGTATGAGAGAAAGGGTTGGGTGATCTGGAGGATCTGGAGGGAGCTCCTAAAGGTTCTTGGGGACCCACAAATATGTTTGCCTACCTTTGTCTACAATGCACACATCTACCTACAGGAATTATAATTATACAATGCTCCATTGCCTGATCATATTTGACCTCCCAAGACTTGAAACCTTGGGAAGGGAAACAGGATAGTTGGGGGTATTGGTGTATGTGACCTCGAAAACGTGTTTGACCATTTTATGAATTCCTTTCAGAGGTCCTGGTCCATAGGAGTCCCCCCCCCCCCGATTCGGGCAAAATTGCTCCGAATTCAGGCAAAATCGCCCCAGATTCGGGCACAGCAGAGTGCCAACTCCGAGGCGCCCATTCATTTTTCGAGCAAGAAGGTCACTGCTCCCTCCCCCCTCCGTCAACTCCGAGGGTAACCATACGCCTATGCCCTGGTCAGAGGGCTTTCTCCGATGTCACTCCAGATTAAGACACCTATATGTATGATCTTTTCCTATAGTGATCGATTGGGCATTATAGCTAGGACTAGTTAAACTGCCTGCTTTTTATCAGATGACACAATGATACCAAATGATATCCTTCATTCTTGTGTTTTCTATCAATCTCTAGAAAACACTTAAACGACCACATCCGAAGTCGATTTCTGTGATAATGTCAATTAAATCAAGGACATAATACAAATATCAGGATTTGGCCTTTCTCGCCTCCATATTTAGCGCATCAGCAACGTATGCAGTTTCGGCTGGTGATGTTTAATCTTCTGAAAATAGATTTATTATACATGTATGTACACCTGTATTTACTTTAAGTGCCCGACCAGCCGGAGTACGTTGTTGTGACAGCAAATGGGGCCATCCATTTTGTCATTGAATGGGGGAAGCCCCAGACCGTGAATGGCGTTCTTGACGGATACAGAGTTGGATATCAAGAAAGTAAGTTCTTGTTAAAGTTGGATACGGGGTCAAACTCAATGTTTTCATTTCAAATAAATACCTTTGAAACGATACATATACGTGTACATACACTGTACCACGAATAATGTACAAAATATACAGCATATTTGTCGGTAAAGCAACCTCTTGAATGGCCTATTTATTGTCTGACATCCCTGTCAGATATTAGAAAAAAACCCAATGCATTCAACTTTCCGACAGAATCTTGAAAATATTCGTAAACCTTCGGAAACGTTACACTTGCAATAACATGCATTCGGCTCTTATTCGGAAAGCATTCGAAAATCGACGGAACATCATTCGGTAAACCCTCAGAGAAAGGTTCGGAAAGAGGCTGAGTTTTTAGAACTAGAAAATACATCTGTCTGCAGCTGCCACGACTAAGGGAATGCGACGTTATCTAATTAGACATACACATTTACAATGTATGGTTTACAGTTTATGTTATATATTTCACACAGAGGCCACTGAACCTATTTTAGCGTTCGGGGGCACTATCCAACTTTGAAGAGTGACAACCTACGGTAGACAGATAAGCCACGAAATCAATTCTGTTAGCCAGTTAGATCCTCTTTATCCCCTCCCTGCATCTGTGTGGGGGGAGGTGTGTGTATGTGTGTGTGTGTGTGTGTGTGCGTCGAGGGGGAGGGAGAAGGGGATATAGTGCTTTCCTCTTTTTTTTCGTGTCAGAAAAGACCGCGGAAACCGTTTAATGTTTTTGTCTAAAATTTTTACATTATCCTAAACAAGAACTAGTGTCTTTTACTGTTTTGGATATTTCCAAGCTTTTACCTTATTCCATTTTCGGTAAAATATTTACGAAGCAGAACTATTGACAAATGCTACATATTTCTTTCTGAAATTTTATCTCAGGTGGGAACTGGTGTCATTTAATATTTTGGACCTACATATAGTTTTCTGACATGGGCTTGTAAGTTAGACTACAATGTTTCTCAAACCTTGTCTTCAGTGAGTAAAGGAGTCCTGCATATCCCTTTCTCACATGAACGTTTAAGTTAGACTACAGTGTTTCTCAAACCTTGTCTTCAGTTAGTGAAGGAGTCCTATACACATACCTATCCCACATGAACTTTTAAGTTAGACTACAATGTTTCTCAAACTTTGTCTTCAGCGAGTGACGAAAACGCCAAGGAAATGATTTACTTAGACACCAAGAAGCAGAAAGCGTTTATTGGTGAACTGACCCCGAACACGAGCTACCGGATCTATGTGTGGGCCAAGACAGTCAAGGGGCTTGGAGACCCGTTCTATATAGACGCCAAAACAGCCGAAAAGAATACTGGTAACGTTATGTGCTTGGCGACGCAGATGAGCTCTTTGTTCATGCCGTAGGGGTGCTGTTTGTGTGTGGTGCTTGCTGAAATGGAATGGAATGAATTTGTACTTGTTTAGATGGAGAAATTGCCCTATAGATATAATCGAATAATCAATGAGAGAGAGACAGAGAGAGATCCACGGAATCATGTTCAGATGGCGCTAGTCAGGATTGATACTATCAAGCTACCAATGTGGTACCCAAGCTGGTGCTGCGGAGGCCATTGCCTTCTCTGATTTGGGACCTGTTAAGAAGAAATGTTAATATATGACAGGGACGTTTTAACTTCAGATACCTTGCTTTGATCACTGCGTCCACTGGGCACAGCACACCATTATTTTATGATGAAATGTCACAAAATCACCACACCATATTTGATTATATTTTAAGAACTTGCGTTCGCAGTTCAGTAACACTGACCAGTCAACTCGTTGGCGTCGACTTGCGTGACATGAGAGGTGCTCTCTCTTGAAGGACGGTCATACATACTGGGATTGGGGTGTGGTGAACACGGTTATCGGATCTGCAATTAAATCTTTTTAATTATTAATTCTTATAAGTCCTAGGTTGTAACCTGTACTATGTTGTGAATCTGATGTTTTATAGGAGTTTTCGTAATGTGCTGTTGCATGTACATGTTGTATTTACAAGTCATATGTCGATGATTAGTGTTCATGCTAATGTTTTAGATACAGAGAGAAGATTAGAATCAAGTTGGTTTATAACTGGAATAGTCTACCGCTTGAACTGAGAACAATTGACACTCTCTCAACCTTCAATCAAATTTGAAAACTCATCTGTTTAAAACATATTTGTTGTAGTCAAATTGTTTTATTAAGGTACTGAAAAGGCCTTAGGCCTATAGTACATGTCGTATATACATTGTAATACATGGTGTAGATTACATGACACTTGCAACACAATACATACATACTTGAACATATATTCTTTATAAGTTACATAATCTCACTTTCATTGCATGGTATAAATAAATAGATAATTTTTTAATTGTTGTGTTGCATTCTGAAGACATGATACTATAAAATTTATATAAGTCTGGTTTCATAGAATAATATTTGTCAATATATATTGCTCTTAAATCATTATAAATGTTTACTCATAATTATTGTATCTCCACAGGCTTCCTTCCCATCTGGTGTACAAGTTAATTTATTGTATGAACAATGCAGGAGATGATTTAAGACATTATGTTCATGTTCTATGCTTTAACCATACTGCGTTTTAACGATAGTATGCTTTTACATTATTTTGTTGATACGTATGTTCATTCAAGCTTAATCAAACGATGAATTATTGACTAAATTTAAATGAAAATTCCCTTTTACATGATATGTAAATAAAACCTTTCAAAGATAATATTGTTTGTTTCATATAGCGGAAAATATTTGCTATTGTCCATTTCTGGGGTGACAATTGTCGTGGGGCTATTGTCCATTTATAGGGTGGCGATTGTCGTTGGGGCTATTTTCCATTTCTGGGGTGGCAATTTTTGTGGGGTTATTGTCCATTTCTTGGGTGGCAATTGTCTGGGGTGGCAATTGTCTAGGGGGCTTTTGTCCATTTCTTGGGTGGCAATTGTCTAGGGGGCTATTGTCCATTTTTTGGGTGGCAATTGTCGTGGGGCTATTGTCGGGATGGCAGTTGTTGGTGGAGATATTTTGTGAGGGTGGCAGTTCGGGGATATTGTCTAGGGGCTGTTGTTGGGGGGATATTGCCCAGGGGTTATTGTCGGGGTGGCAGTTGTTGGGGGAGATATTGTCTTGGGGGTAGTGTCGGACATCCTATATTTACAAGGTATCTCAGAAGTGGCCATGTCAGTACACTGCAAACCACAATTAGTCCGTTTCACTTACAACCATTCTCATGTATTATGATTGATAGGAAGACCTATCTCAGTGTGTTTTCAGATAACGATAAAGTGCTTCCACTTAGCAATTCAACCCGCACACGGCAGACTGACAACCAAAATATCTTTCTCAACAAAATGCAGGTGCGTCATGCATGTCCTACGGCCTTGACGCATTTCTAGAAAAAGGGATTTTGTAATCAGATTACAAAAACCGGTTTCTTATGGACAAACAACTTCCTATGACATTTCAATATGCACTATAAACTGGAAACAACGTTCTACTAATAATAAGTTGCAAAATGTTGCAACTGACTTCACGATGAAAGCTCAATCAGTAAATGCATGGTCTGAATATCGGGATGCAGACGAGAATTATAAACTAATAACTTGTTAATGGTCCTTATCTCATCTGGTTTTACTTGATAGGCAGTACTTTGGTATAGGTTTGATCCCATCATCTATGAAATAAGCAATATGCTCATGGTTAAATTAAGAGACTGATGTCCACACAGGGGAGTACTTGGACCATAAGTCTCTGTCTCAGTCTGGGTGCTGCGGTGTCTCAGTCTGAGTGCTCTGTCTCAGTCTGGGCGCTGCTCAGTCTCAATCTGGGCGCTGCTATGTCTCAGTCTGGGCGCTGCTATATCTCAGTCTTGGTGCTGCTATATCTTAGTCTTAGCGCTGCTATATCTCAGTCTGGGCGCTGCTCAGTCTCAGTCTGAGCGCTGCTATATCTCAATCTGGGCGCTGCTCTGTCTCGATCTGGGCGCTGCGCTGCCTCAATCTGGGCGCTGCACTGTCTCAGTCTGGGCGCTGCTCTGTCCCAGTCTGAGCGTTGCAATGAGAAACCTTAATGGTGCAAATCCAGTTTTATTTCTTTGTCCGACTTCCTCCTTGTCATATCCCCTGACACGTCCTGTCGTAATGATTCATCATAATAATTTTCATTGGCTTTGCTTGATTTCAGGTTTTGGAAGCTTGTGATGGCTATCATGAACTTGTGTAGCATCAGACGACCGAAGGCTTGTCTCGGATACATTATAGCTGCGTCAGTCATGTGTTTGTTTTGGGGGTCTATTCCGTTGTTAAGAAGACCTCATTACACTCTCGATGTCGGTAAGTTTATCTTCTCCTTTTTAAAAAAAACCGTAAAAAATGTTGTTGTTTTATAATCATATATACTGACGTCCAAAAGAAAGTATACCAAATGATTTCAATTATTTCCCCTTACGTCTTTATGCCATAGTTGAT
>JAUELE010288581.1:0-17472 GCA_031471655.1 Diodora aspera
CAGTAACCCAATGCGTGTCGTACAAAACTAAAATGGGGATCTTTTGCTTTCACTTTCCTCTCTATCGATCCCTTTTAGGAACTCTTTTGGCTCGATGTGCACCTTGCACATCACGTTGTGTTATGGCTGAAATAATGCCCTTGCAACGTAAAACATCATTTCAACTCAACTATTATTATGATTATTATTATTATTAGTAGTAGTAGTAGTAGTAGTATTTTCAGGTTATTATTATTGACATCTAAAACATTTACTCAGTCACCTACGCATTCATTCACTCATTCACTATTTAAATAACCAAACATTTGATCCTTGTTCAAAAGCCAATTTCAATTGAAAAAGAAATCATTTAATGACCCTGAATTACGATAGGTACATATATTTGCAATTTGCAATTTATGATGTACACAATGCGCATTGTCCCTCCGCAAATTGTCTCATCAATAGTATGTTGTGATAATAATTTCTATGATATAACGCACTCGATGACAGGAGATTGTAATGTGTATGTAATATGTATACGTCTCGTCTACATGAATGTGAATTTGTGAGACTGACACCAGCTCGCAAAGAATGTTTATTATACGACCCGAGGTAAAACGGTTGTCGGAGGTTGAGTAAGGTGAAGATCATCCCAGGCAGGCATTGCTGAATATTTATCGCGACTTTTCATTTTATCCAAAACCCCAATCCAAGTTTATACGTTTTAAGATTTTCAGTTTGTTTCCCGGCAATTTCTGAATTTCCACCACATGATCGTCACTTTTCGTAGAATTCACGGAAATTTCCGATATATCCTGACCCGTCTTGTCCGAATTTAAGTCCAACTCTATGTCGCACACTTTGCAGTCAGTTTGGTGGATGTCTGTATTGGCGACTGCTTTACGAACCTTGTGACGGTCATCATTTGAAATATCAACCGTAAATGAGTCTGTATTCGTGTACGTGTCTGACTTCGCAGGAAACGAGTCACAGTTTACATGAGTGTTCACCTTGTCTGAAAACACATCGTCACAAAGACCATCTTGAAAATGGGTCCCGGGTGAAGAAGTCAAAGGGAGATCACTCGAGCTGCTTCCGCCGGAAGTCTCGCTCTGTCCGGCATCGTGCTGTTTCTTAGGCATGGCACAGACCATGAGTTTCCAGAAACGATCCAGTTTCTTGTCGTTTTCCTCTCCGGGATACTGGATGTAAGTAACGGTATTGAGAAGCTGTTGGAGATTTTTGTCAATCTCTCTGCATTTGGAAATGTCTTCCAGCATAATTGGAATAATCCTGTGCTTCATTTTGAGCATTTCGTGTTGAGCTTTTTGGTACTCCAGTTGACACCACTCACTTTCAACGTAAGCCGGAGACAAGAGCATTATGGTTCTTCTGCTGCTCTCAATGGCCTTTATGATGTTGTCAGCGATTGCTGAAAAAGATATTGAATAAAATAAGAAACACGAAATTCCTTCGTTTTCCAACCCCCGGGGCTTCAGGGGTCATGTCACTTAGATACAATAGGGGCCTCAGTAACCCAATGCTTGTCGTACAAGGCGTATAAAATGGGGATTGTTTGCTTTCACTTATAGACTTATAGACTTATAGACCTTCTAGCGACTCACTGGCAGTTTGGATTGTATAATCCTTCTCTGCGCTAGGATCTGGAATACACTAGACTCATCATCATCATTATCACTATTATTATTATTATTATTATTATCATTATAATTATTACCCCGCGGGGCTTCCGGGGACTGACGTGGTCTCACTGAGATAGAATAGGGTCTCAGTAACCCAATGCGTGTCGTACAAAACTAAAATGGGGATCTTTTGCTTTCACTTTCCTCTCTATCGATCCCTTTTATGAACTGTCTTTTCACTCGATGTGCACCTTGGCATCACGTTACGTTATGGTTGAAATATTAGCCTTGCAATGTAAATCAACATTTCAACTCCACTTTAGCCTACTCACCGCAATGGTTAATCCATCACTGGTACGTACATGGGTAAGCTGGTATTAGGCAGGTATGAAAGGATGTATTCATACAGAAGGGAGTGGATGGATGCATGTAAATATACTCACGTGCAAAAGAAACGATACCACGATTTTGAGAGACTACTGAATAAATTCACAAATGCGTTGGATATACAAGAGATATCCCTTCAAGACATGATGTCAAGCAAATTACACTCGTTGAAATCCTAGCATCCTTTTGACTAGTTGTGACATAAAGACATATAGGAAAATAACTGAAATCATTTGGTATCGTTTCTTTTGCCCGGCAGTATATTATTGGCGTCTCGACGTTTCTAACTCCTCAATCTGATATATGTTTTAAGGACGAATTAAAGACTTAGGGTAACAGCATGAAGTAAAGACACGTTTTCAATTTACGAACATTTACATGTACACATTATTTATATAGTGGTTGTGAGACATCTCTCTGTTTGAGCTCTATGAGCAATAGGTCATTGTCAATTAGAATGAGACCCATTGCTGTGAAGTGACAATTTTCCTGGAAAAAAGTCTGCTACAAGAACTTGAAAGTCACTCACAGGAAACGGTTGACAGTAAACAGACTGACACAAGTCACTTGACATCACTTTGCCAGACGCGGTGAACTTTACGTAAGTTACATCAAGCTGTCGCTGTTCACAGTTGTCAGTAATTAGACAAGCTGATGAAGGAGGAAATGTAATTAGACAGATACTGTCTCTTAATATGGCTCTACTCCAGCGAGTCCAGGGCTCGAGTTCTTGAGCACATCATAACTCTGAATGCTAAAGTTGGAAAAATGTTCCCACGCAGGATATCTGTTTGGAGCATATTATGTTAAATTAATAACATATACTGTAGAGTAGACATTATAAAAGTGTTTGCGTCAATAAATAACGCCGTAACCCCTTAATCCTAACAGTTTGAACAGGATTCAGTATGCATCTTGACACATTACCACCACAACGCGATTCCTCGTAGCCTGCGTAAAACATTACTCGCCGCGGCATAAAGATTACAAGATAGCTTGATAATAGTAACACGTCACAGGTTATGCCGAATGCAGACTGAATGTTTTGAAATTCTTGCAAACGACCGACAATATTGTTAAGAGCATCGGTAAATATTTGACGTTGTTGCAAATTATCCACTATCACTTGTTGCGTGCATGGCATGCTTTTCAAGATACATACATGTACAATACTCATACTAACCTATGTAAAGTAAAACGAAACCATTGCTCTAGCAGTTCCGAACGCTTTTCTTATTAAATCACTCCACTGTGTTTTAATATTATATTCGTATTAGAAAGTATGCAAAAGCATTAGACATGATATATGTTTTATGCATTAATCGTAGTATGTACATATTTCTATGTATATTTAAAGATCACAAAGTTATTTTTGCGAAAACAAAACATTCGATTTGACCCTTTATTACATCGCTGATCGTGCAATATAATGGATGAGGGGAAATAGTACATGATTTCAGTGAAAATGAGTTCATGCAACTTCAGAAATAGTTTGTTTCAAGTCGGGGATAATAGGAGAGAGGTTGATTTAACTTGATTCTGTGGGATGTACTCAGCATTAGGGTAATAATGTCATAAACGGAACAAAGGTGGTCCTCCACTAATTGTCAACTGAACACCATTTCTCGAGTCATCAACTATTTTAACCATAGTAGGGTTGGAACATATTCTCAAGTACGGAGCGTTTCCATACAGTCGTCAAGCAATGTTCCAACCATGAAAGGGACAATTAGGTTTATAGAGAAATATAAAACGCATATTCATAATTTTAAAAGAGGTTATGAATCAACTGGGGACACAACGTGACAGTATTATTAACGCTGAAACCCCATTCTAACGAATCACTCGATTATCTGCATTTACAGCTTGCTTCCAATCAGCAGTGTGCGATGTATCAAAAGCACCCAAGTGTTCAACATGAACGAGGCGGCCATGTGACAGACTCATAAAACTACCTCCTCTTGTAAAAATTATTGTATCTCAAAACTCCTTAAAGTCCAATGACTGGAGTTCATCAAACAATATGGGTTACGACAAACCACTACAAACATTAGAGAGATAAATACCAGTGTCTTGCTGTGCAGATATTCCGTTCATTTCTATTATTTAATTATTCACCTGAATCGCCAGTTTGTCAAAATTTGGGTTTTATATTTCTCTTCACTCTGTGACACCTTTCCAAGCATTCAGGAAATAAATGCATGTAATGAGCCGAAATGTCTGATCATCAGATCTTCTTTGTGGAGTTTATGTGTATTAACATGTGTGTACGTGCTCGTAAGTAACCTGTCTATTGGCAAACGTTGATGAGAAATGATTGTTTGCAGGGTGCAAGTTTCAGAAATAATCATGTGCAGAAAGAATAATACAGTTTTCTCAGTTTGTCTCTTGCCTGCTCTTACATGTTGTCAATGACAGTAACAAAGAGGACCTTGAAGAGGGTAAGGAAGTTCAGCTAACGGGCAACTTGTGATGTTGACAATCAACCTGAGTAGTGTTTGAGTTCTAATGAGCCCCTCTGTATATATGTCTGAGACTCATACAAAAGGGAGCCATCCCGGTCGCTACATATAAAACAGTGAGAGCTGGAGTCAAGTGAAGAGGTCCTTCGACCAACCTGAAGAAATTCAGAGAACATTGTCCAGTACAAGGAAGTCCATTTCGGAGCTTCCGCTCAACCTATTAGTCTTCTGTGACCGATTTCAACAGTTCTTACTACATGGATTTCGAAGTGTTAGCGGCCATTTAGTGCCCCTATTTTCCTGTTTCGAGGGATGGAAAAACATCAACGGTTCCGCTTTGACAACATAAAGATGAGGTCTGTTATTGATTAAGATGTTCTCAAGTTCTACCAAGTTCCAGTTGCTAAGTTTGTCAGTTTTAGCAGCGTACACGAATATCTTTTACTGTTTATCTCTACTTTAAACTGCTGCTTGATGACAACTGAGGTTCAGCAGATTGCTCTTGGGAGAATTTTACTCCGAGAAGATTGAGGAGCGCCGGCATGATATGCAGTGGTAAACGTCAGTCTGAGACATCGGTCATTATACACTGTCTTGCTTTCAACGAATGTTTGTAATCGTCAACTCTTTTACTGCTTGTACCCCATAACGGTCGAAGCGATGATTTTATTTTCATCTCTCGCCGCGGGAACAGTACTTCAAACTTTGTTGGAAGTTTGTCCAGCATCAATTTGAATAAAGCATGTCCGGTGGATGAGCAGTTACATCTTTCATCTTGTGTTTCTGTCCCCCTGTGATATGCGTTCGATTTTATTTTACGTTTGACGTTTAATGCAGCTCTATAAAATACAGTGAAATCCGGATAGCTAAAACATTTTCTATGGTCCTGGCGCACTTCTCTTTTATTTATCATTATTTTGATATAGGTAAGTAAAATCGCTTAAGTAAAAAATCCGGATAACTAAAATGTTTTCCAAGATCCCTTAAATCAATAAAGTGGGTAGATTCCATTGGACAAGTAAAATACACAAGTGACCTTCCCAATTAACACTAACTGACTCAACACAATACCAAGCTTTCAGTATTTTCATTACGTTTGTTCATGGAGACTACATTGGTTGCCAATGTGTTCGTGTCCAAACTGATGGGGGAAACAAGCCCGGTGATTTCATGTCCTGTTTCATCTTCGTTTATTATTGTGACTGCTTGGCGAGGTTCGGATGAGTAAAATATTGAATAAGTAAAAGAAACCCATGGTCCTTCAAGTTTTACTTATCCGGATTTCACTGTATGTTAAAAAGTTTCAATGACCTTAACTCTCCATTTTCAAAATATAGTGTAAATATTTAGATATTATAATTCACATTCACTGCAGAACCAGCAAGGTCTTAACATATGTTTTCGTTTCAATCGACTCATGCAGCTGCAATCGTTCAGATCATAGTGATGGTCTGTGGATTCATCAGCTCTCACGAGTATAGATGTATAGACATATAACTTGCATAACACCTTAATATATGCTGTGATGACCTCGCTTTACGACCATCAGGGGCGAATGGTGTGGACAATTTCATCTATATCGAACTCGCTAAGAACATAACAAGGCCAAAATAAGGTCTATCGTGTTTTGCAATACTCTTTTATGCACGGTGCTTGATGAGATTTTTCACCGAACATCAAACCCAAATCCGTTTAATACTAGCCAGACCAGTAATTAATTAACTGGCCAGCGACTTAGAGGGACAGGATTCAGCGTGGCTGATCGAACACCACGGGCGTACTTACCGGCATGTTTGGTGCTCTCGTCGAGTCTCGGCGACCGCGAGATACACGATTTGAATATCCCCTTCAGTTGCTTCACTGCTCCGCGATCACCAGACTGAACTCCGCTTGTCAACATATCTGTAGAAGAAAATAATAAGTTTATAAATAAAATTATAACAAAATAGTATATTGATAAGTTACACAAGTCCACATCCCATCTGAATGTAAACTTATAGTAAGAGACATCTCAGTGTATACCTACACCATACTATGACACCAAGATTGTGTAATCTTTAATATATACTACTCAGAAGAATTTAAGGGTCAAACCTGAATTAAGTATAAAGTGATATAATCGATTTTGCCATGCGATCATATTGTTCGAAAGAATGTTTACTGTCGTTACTAGTGAATATTTACCAATGACATTTAACGATTAGGTGAAAATGTAATGCTGAAGGTTATCGAATTTCAGAAAAATGTGAAATACTCATCAAAATGTTGATGCATTGGTACATGCGGCATTTTTTCATGATTGTCACTTTAAACAAGCATACATTGGCATGGGACGTAGGTGCTAAAATGTCATGTTGATTTCGGATGTACTGTTTCTTGTTAATAAAATATTGCCATCGTTATATTTGATCCTAGACATCTTTTGAGCAGTATAAAATGTATATATGTAAAAGTACCTAAATGTACGCTATTCTTCCCCCAGTACTACCATGAACAAAATAAGTTTGAGGTACATAACATCAGCAAATGGAAGTACTAGTAGCATAATTGTAAAAATATTTCTGACTACATACGTCGTCAAGACATCATGACCATCAACACAACATTCTGTTCACACTGCAAGGTTTCCAATGCTTCTATTTTAAAATGTTTGCTTCCTGATGCGCACGCATACACAGCCAAAACAGATAAACACGCATAGATACATGTACTATTTCTATAAAGAAAATGGGGGAAGAAAAATGCTTTCTTTTCTTTTGATTGCAATTTAATGTGAAAATTATCCCTTGATAGTTTAAAGCAAACCTTAATGGCTTTTTTACCAAACAAATTAACTTTGAGCGAATGTCCTGCTTCACAAAACGGATGTGTTCAATGATTAATAAGGGAAGATCTGCGTTTTGTTAAGCAGAAATTAAGGCTACCCACCTATGAGGTACCTTTCATATCTGTCAGGTAGGTCATCTGGAATCTCGCGTATTCTCGTCTTGTTCCAAGTTAATCGCGTTCGTTTGATGTAACCACCGCAAGAAAAACTGTAGAAATCCTGCAAACATAAAAAGGTTGAAATGAATTCATTTATTCATTGAGGTAAACAGTTGATTATTTAGTCGAACCATCCTCCAGCCTCCAAAACTTCGCAACACTGTTTGTAATGGTTGATACATCGATAAGGGTCACATTCCTACAGTGTGCGGAGATTGGTTTGGAGCTTTAAGATCCTAAAAGTTAAACTAGCGCAATAAATCTCTCTCATAAAGCTGCCAATCCCGGTTTTAAGTTCCAAGAGCATGTTCGTCTCTCCTGAGATGAATCTTACCCCGGTTTAATTCACGCACTGAATCTTTGAACATCAAGAAACAGAATCTGTTTTCCCCGTGTATACAGTACTTATCTTTGCTTAGCCACTATGAGGAAATTTCATTTTCATTATAAACTACTCAAAATAAGTGTAGGGTTAAACATAGCGATGACAATAGTTTACAAACAAAAAGCAGCGGATACAAAATCCGTTGAGCAATCTTTTGATTAATTTATGATCTTTTCAGGCCTTCACAGTTGACTTGTCTTTTTTCATTAACTTGTGTGCGTTTTGAGCATACTTATGTATGGAACTAGCGCGGTGTAAATAGACTATTATTATATTACTATTATTATATGTGACTGCTTTGGACTCGTTTTTCATCCGCATTGTTTCTCACTTCAAATCCATATCAAGCATACAAATCAATTTATGTAACTTTTCGTTCTTTCAGATTTTGATTCATTTCTTCGGGGGTTTATTCCAATACTTTAACTGTTACAGCGAAATCTGGACAAGTAAAATGTATAACCAGTCTCGACATATATACTGTTTTCGGTTTTATCTTTAGTTTGGGAGAGGTGCGATTTTGAATGGACAATGTGTTATGACGAGTTACTGCGTGGTACGGGTGGTGGTCATAATTCATTACCACTAAGAGTGAGCCAAACTACAGCCTGAGTCAATTATTATAAATCAATTTTGAAATTTTACACCAAAATATTCATAAACTGCAATATATTTTGGGCTATTTTGACAACATTAAAGGCTGAATGTAGTATTCGTAAACGTATATTCTTGCTTAGTGCACTAACGATTTTCGTTATATTTCATAAGTACACAATACGCATTTTAGACATCTGATAATTATTCCATTGTTAAATTGCAAAATTGTAATTTTAACTGTAATTTACATGTTTATTTCTGAAACAGATCTTTATCCCATATGCTTAGTGTCGAGTCTAACATGAAATCTTGTTTCTCAACAAAAGTGAAATGTGGTGATCGATCAGCAAAGAGATTCATAGTTGACTTACTACTATGGTAACTCAACATTGCCATAACAGCAGGGCTTTTGCCACAATTGGGCATTTACCTCACAATTTTTCAGATAATTGGGTATTCATAATCCATTGGGTAACATAGATATTTTACCCTACGGAAAATTTTGCAATTGATTTTAATATCAGTTGATTTTTCTTAATACGAACACATGTAACAAATTCAAACATGCTCAGTATAAATTTGAAACTGGTCCATCACAACGTAACGCTATCTAAGAGGAGATCGTCGAGTGGTATGCATCGCAATTTTAAACAAGTTCAAGCCTATACTTTTGGATCTGTATATTTTATATGTAAAGGTACTTCGACAGCGTTTTTCAGAATTTCCTGAGTCGGTCACCAAGGGGCCTCTGATTGAGTTCATATGAAATGACCTTTGTGTATTTGCGCAAATACGCGGCAGATCTGTAGGCCTGAATAACAACAGATTTATCAACTCCTCTGAACTTAAAGTACGGCATGTCAAGTTGTAAACTAATAGGCTCTTTTGAAGTTGGACTCTCCTTCTGTAGAACCTGATGTACTCAGAGCAAGACTTAAAGGTCATAAGGGGACATCTAAATCAATTACAGTAGACTTCATTTATTACTACTTCGGCTGCTTCAGACATGAAATATATTGCATAAGTGGTCATCAAAATGGCCGCCGAACTGTCAACAGTAAAGGTCAGCGCAAACATGGGGAGGTCAAGTTTTGTCAAACACGGCCAAGAAAACTAATAGATCGCCACTACTGCTAGAATTACAAGTTTGAACATCGGCTTGGATCGACTAAGCGAATTATCGGCAAACATTTGACAGTAACTACGCCGCTTGGGCCAGTAATCATCCCGGCTTTGTCTGGTCGACCTCTTCAGCTGTAACAGCCCCGCCATTTTACAGTAACATGCCGTGGATGGTCAAGGAACTCGATAACCGGAAATGACCTCAAAATCCCGTTAATCCGGGGATCTAATCAAATATCTTATTTCCCCCACCTGCTTTCGACTCTTAACCACTCGATGGTTCGGAAATAATCATATTAGGTGGAGACGAGTTTTCCACGCGAGAGCCAAGGACAAAGAGATAGGGCAAATTGAGGGGTGAAGAGGTTCCTGATGTGACAGAACTCCGGAGATGTCGTAGAGTCTGTTCCACTGTATTGATACAAGCTTGGATAGACAGCGCGATCGTTTGAAGACCTCATTGGACCCGACAGTAGCAATCAGACAACACCGGTTTCGATTAAACGCGAGAAAATCCGAATGATCTTGTATTTTGCATGACGGAAAGAATTAGAATTTCCATTTAAGTAGAAATCAAGAGAAAGTTATTTAAGCAGTCTAAACACGCACCATGTTATTCGCATTAGCACCAAGATGAAGTAGCAGCTGTTGTTTGACGTCTAGCAGACCGCAAAGCTGCACACGAGGACGATGTATTGTGCACAACAATGGTGCTGCAACATTAGCATTCCTCCGAGAACATTGTCAATAAGGCTGAAGACGACGTATGCAGAAGCACAGTTCTCACTGTTCCATTTTAGCCTCTGTGTGGGATGAACATTATTCCGAGCTGCCCAGTCCAGTGTTTGGAATCAAAGCAACCATTCTTCAGACAGCACGAGTTTCACCTCATCGACACCTCACATCAGTTTAAACAAACAGACCAAAAAACCAGTTCGATATATAGATCAGCATGTAAAAGTCTGTTCAGATGATAGAGTAATAAAGTGGCAAATTACATGACGAGCGACCAGGATCGCTGCAATCTGTTCTCTCCCAAACATGCCATTGTGATACAGCTCATGTAGATGCAACACAAAGCAGTAATCAATGATACGAAAGGAAATTAAAATATTTGACCTCACTCACCCGGATCCTCCTTCACAGGCATGTGATAAATATTACACCGTATATCAATATCCAATTGGATGTTTCCTGAGGGAAGACTCCAGAAGCTCAACACTCCCCATTAACTTGGTAAGATATACATACCGACCATACACTCTCCAGCCCTTGCAAAATGGAATCCTTTGCCAGTATAATAGAGTTCGATTCCCCTCACATAATGTAGACCAATTATTCAAGTATGGCCGTCTCAAATATACGTGTTGCTCCCACATTACACATTAAGGCCATTACTTCTGAGAAAGGGATGCGGTTAAAATCATTCATCGTTTAGGAAGCATTGATCGTCAGATATATTACCGTATTGACATAGGTCTGAAGTATTTACTCACAGAGTGAGAAGATCCAATCAAGGTCCACTTACACAAAACATTTAGAATCATTAGAATATCATTACAGTTAAAATCAAACTTCTATCGGTTTCAGAAGGCTGTTGTTAGTTCGTTAGTCGCATGATCAAAATATACTGCATGTTGAGCTCAGTGTCATTGACTGCAGTACTCGGCCGGTTAAATGGTCCGCCCTTTCTTGGCTTTGAGTGGTTTCCACTTATTTCTTGCTTGCTGTACTCGCCTTGGGTCATTGACACGTGAAGAAATTGTTTGGATTTGATGGCTCGAAACTTTGGACCATCAGTGCGAATCACTTTGAGGAACAAAGGGCAGAATCTGAGGAATTTAACTTTTGTTCAGAACAAACTCTAAAAGATACATGTACACTGCTCAAAAGATTTTTTAGGGGATGAAACCTGATAATTATAAGCATAAAGTGATGAAATTGAATTTGCTGTTTGAAGATTTGCCTGGACTGTCCACATGAGCATAGTTTTAGAAAGGGTTTGTCCATGCAATATTGCCACTACTGAAATGTCTGAAAATTTACCAATTACCTTGAAGGTCAGGTGAAAATTGAAATTGATTGAATTTGGGGCAAATTTTCTTCACGTGACATGTTCCTCAAAATCTGAAATTCATGGTGTATCGGCACATGCAGTATTTGAACTTGTTGTTCATGATTGTCACTTAAAACATGAACACGTTGGCATGTGACATGCGTAGCAACATGTTATCATGTGGATTTTGGATCCACTGTTTCTTGTTGAATAAACATATTATTATCAATATGTTGCCCTAAACTTATTTTGAGTTATTTATAAATCTTTCTATGTCATATGAAACGATTCAGCTTCGCAGTTCTAGTTGTGTTGTCCAAGAGCTTGGACCTGGATTTTGTTCAGGACGTTCAATATACGCTTGTATATCAATGTAGTCATTTATCTTTTTTGTCAAAGAAAAATCATCAACGCCTTGAATATCTACCCTTCTATAATTCTTTTGTAATTACTAAACAATTGAATAACTAATAAACTAGAAATATTAAATCTAATATTGAATAGGTACGAGGAAACTATGGCGAGGAAGATTGAATTATTTTTAGTTGTTAGTTTCTTTTGTTTAACACAATTATATCCAGTGAAATGCGAGGTGGGAAATTCGACCTGTGCTGAGTGAAACCTTTGTAAGATAAAAAGGTATTTGCCAAGCTCTGTGAATTTCACACCTGACATCAATAAACCATGAAGACCAATACAAAGGTTTTAGGAAATATAATATGTCAAAAAAACCTTGAATATTCATCTGGTGACATTAATTGACCAACCCAACTAATACCATTGTGACGTCAGAACATATGACGTGTTTCCAGTAAATTGGAATTTGGATGTACATATAGATCTGTTTCTCTTCCAATGAGTAACACGGATCACAGAGATTGGTTGTTTGCTATGATCGTGCTTTACGTTAGAAAGGGAAAAAGGTCAAAGAGACGTAACACGTTCCTTAAGGTTGTTCATACTGTAGGTCGATATCCACCCTAGAAATCCAGGGCATAATGACTCCACCAACGTCCGTAATATACCCTGGATGTACTCCTATTCACCATGATCGTTTTGTGGGTATGGACAGTCCAAGTCTACTAAACATAGACAACAAATGAAATGTCGCATTCACTGAACGAGAGGTAACTCTTGATCAATTTAATCACATACCGAGTTTACTTCGCCGAGTGTTAGCAGAGACGCGCTGCATGATGTGGACGCACGCTTTCGCTATGGAAGGTTCACTTATTTGTCAAGACGCCCGCCTCCAGACGATCGTCGTGAATGGGAGTGATCTAAGGGTACATTACGGACGTTGGTGGAGTCATTATACCCTGGATTTCGAGAATGGTCGATATGAAGCCCAGGTATAATGACTTTTGATTCAAGTTCACCTTCGTTTACATGTTCAGTGTTCCTAAAACTTCGGTTACGTACTTCTACCAGACTGATCGCTTTCAATGGGATAGTTTTGTTTCATTCAGTTTTCTGTTACCAAACTCTAGAACTCTCAATTAAAGCTGGGTTTCGTCTTCCTATCTGGACTCTATGATCGATGTATATGTTCACATGTACACGACACCGCTGGGATTATCGTATCCCCTCCTTTTCGTAGAGTTATAAGAAGATTATTTTAACAATTTCCAGCTTCTACTTTATGAGACATGAGATAGTCAAGGTTGATGGATTTGAGAAAGGGAGTTATGTACCCGGTTGTCGTGAGAAACCGTCATTTCTCATGTAATAGGAGCCATTCTCCCCAAACATTTGATGACCAGCTACTTATTCTGTCGATCATCGGTGAGTCTGTGAGTGTTTGCAATTAACCGCAGTGACACGACATTAGAACTTGAAGCAGATAAAACTTCACCTAACTCTTATAGAGCTTCCTGGATAATTACATTAACATGGAAATGCAATAAAACAAACATCACTACCTGAAATAATCCGTACTTTAGCTTCTCACGTTTTCAGTAATTTTCTCCTTGTTTGTCCAAGCCTGGTACAAACATAAAGCTGTGTATCGTTTACTGAGTATCAGGGTTGTTGATACACAATGTCTTGCCAATCCCATCAATTATATTTCGTTGTTTCTTATACAATAAAGATAGTAAACATCTTTATTAATCCAATAAAGAGTAGTGACATTTGTGAAAATTTTATTACAGCGGCTCGTTAGATCTGACAAATTAGTATGAAAGGAGACGAGATGACTACTGCTTAGACATAGACAAGTAAAACACAAACACTAGATACTAGCATCTTTACACTCGGGCAAATGGAGTCATTAATACTGCATGGCAGCTCTGATGTCGATCCTCTAGCATACGCAAACACTTAGCGCGCGGAGGAATGTATTGATTTACCACTAGGAATAACAATGTGAATTTGCTATCTTACAGTTTTGTGTGTGTGTGTACATCGTGATTATTATGCGTGTTCACACCAACATTAGCTTCAAACATTCAAGATAATGTTAATTCCAATAGGATGAATAACAACATCGTTGGTGTTACATGATGATGTTTTTGTTGTAGCAAGGTGCATACTAAAATCGGTTTGTAGATTCGCCGAGTGTGTGAATGTCAATATAAATTAAAAAATGAGTTCACTGTGAAAACTGTTAATCATAAAATGAAAATAGGTCATGACGTGATGCAACCAAAATTAAGTTGAAGGTTGAGTTGAATTGTAGATACAGAACCAGTATAACAATTTACTGGTGCAGTTTCATATGCTATTTAATTGCAGCTGGTTACAAACTATGATACATGTAAGTTTAAAGTCTGTTTTCAGTTTTTACAGCGCTGTTGGAATCTCCACCATTGCGCATAAATCAACTGAGATTGCAGGGCCGAGTTTCACAAAGCGATCTTAGTTAAGATCAATTATAGCGACTCGGTTATTTTAAAACCCAACGTGAAAAACACTTGTCCATATTTTTCAACACAATCAGGGAGCGATTTTTGGGACATGTTCGACAGCTTTAAGTTGTTTTGTCAACTGGAATGATGGTTAATACCTTGTTTAAAAAGTCGATCTTAAGAGTTTACGATCAACTTAGCGCTAAGATCGTTTTGTGAAAAAAGCTCATAGCCATTCTTGTATAAAAGTGCAAGTCCGTCTGTACACTAATGTCCAACTTCGTTGTGTCATCTCCACCATAAATTCTTAATTAAACGGGCCCGGATCCAGAGGGGACACAGAGGACCCCCCCCCCTTTAGCTCGCCCTTTAAGTTTTCATTTTGCTATGTTGCCAGCAAACCAACCCCTAGCCTGTTGCTCACGGCTACCACGCCTTCATGTGCCTGTATTTTGGTATACACTTAATTGTGTTTGTACATACAAAACAAAGCCTTCATATATTGTTTTATAACATTAATCTGTTGCTTATTTCGTAAAATTACCATAGCAAATGAATATCACTACACCAGGGGCGATCCAGGATTTGCTAAAATAAATTCCGGGGGGGGGGGGGCTCAGTTACCTAGATATGCCTTCGCAAGAGGCGTTAAGACCTTGACAATCGTTTCAGAAGGCTTCGATTTGGTGCACTCTGGTATATATTTCGCCATTTGTAAGAGAGGTTAGCGCTGCGGACCTTGACAAAGGAGGGGGTTTGAGTCTCCGAACTTAAAATGCTATTGTCACGGTGAGTCTCTTTTATGAAGGTTACGTAGCGCAATGTGATGTGCAAGAGGCACATCAGGAGAAGGGATAACACAGGATCGATAGTAAGAAAGAGAAAACAAAATATCCCCATTTTATATTAGTCGCCTTGTGCGACAAGCATTGGGTTACTGAAGCCCTATTCTATCTAAGTGACACCACGTCACTCCCCGGAAGCCCCACGGGGTATGGAAGATGGACCTCGTGTTTCTAGCTCAAAGGAAAGAATACTAATTGATGCATTAAAGTTGGATACGTGCTCCCGAACGCAACATATGTCTGGTACTTTCTGTGTGAAATAAATAATAAAAACTGTAAATCATATATTGTAAAAGTGTAATCCTAAAAACATAACGTCGTATTCGCTTTGTCTCGGCAGATGCAGTCGGATGTATTTTCCACTTTCAAATAGCCAGCCTCATTCCGATCATTTCTCTGACAGATTTTCGAAGAATGTTTCGTCAATTTTCGAATGCCTGCCGAGAATGCATTTATTAGCAAGTGGAACGTTTCCGAAGGTGTACAAACATTTTCAAAATTCTATTGGAAAGTTCGGAATGCATTCATTTCGTCTTTTGAGACCCGGGAATGCTAAAGGGAGATCGGTGTCTTTCACTGTGTGAAAAAGTAGTAAACGCGTTGTATAGTGAGTGGATCCGTCTTGATATGAGGCATGGGCCACACTGCAAATAAAGAATTTGACTTACATACGAGTTTCCAGTGTGTTTAAATACACTGCCGGGCAAAAGAAACGACACCAAGATTTTGAGAGACTACTGAAAAAATTCACAATTACCTTGGATATGCAAGAGATATCCTTTCGAGATTAGGAAGTTTTATCAACGACATGATGTCAATCAAATTACACTCGTTAAACTCCAAGCATCCTTTTGATCAGCTATGACATACAGACGTAAGGGAAAACAACTGAAATCATTTGGTATCGTATATATACTCCATGATCGGGAAATGATCCCTTCGCAGCTTCCACATGGTCTTAAATTCTGACTGTCCTTTCAAGAGAATTCCTCTAAGAACAAAAAGCTTCTAAACTAAGTCGTCCAGCATCAATGAAAACTCTTATCTGCAGCAATAATGGCTGGACTGTTTGCGCACTGAAGAGACAGAAACACAGGACAGTGCCTGCCACATTGTCGTAGGTTTAAGTCATTAGACAGGGGATGAAATCCGCCAATCCGGTCCTTTGATTAAATGTAAATTCCGCCGTTCTTCCCTCTCTCGGAATTCCGAATTAAACTGTCTAGCTTGACTGACTGGGAATTAAACATAGCTGCTTTTATGCTGCTACTAATCACTCGAGGCAGTCGACAAATTGGCTTCTATAAGATTGGAGAAACATTAGAAATATATTTAGAGACTCACAAATAACAGGGGTTCATTTCGGTCGATCGGGGCTTCATTTGATTTGCTTTCATCCAATATACACTTCTACCTTTATGTCGTCTCGTAACACTGTGGATGACGATTTAATTGAAATGTGTGTGAGGGTGTGTGTGTGTGTGTGTGAGGGTGTGTGTGCGTGCGTGTGTGCGTGTGTGCCCCTCCCCAATTTATCTGGCTAGAAGGCTGATTGTAAGTAAGTCCACCTCCACAAAGTCGAGAAATAAAATTGTGTAAGTTCATGACCTCGACTTCAAATTTTCGAAATTTAAGTAAATGAGTGATTTTGAAGTGGCTTGAAGTAATATTTCGGCTATATCACCGTAGTGTCACCTTCAAAACATCGGTGTCACGGTTCAATCTCCGCGCTGAAAGAGACGTACCTCTGTAATCGTGACCCCTCGGCTCATGCGCCATGATGGATGACGTCCCCTGCCTATATCAACGGCATTCTCGGTGGACTACTTCCAAGGAAGATAACTCTGTACATGCGCCTTACTTCGAACTTACTCGCCAGTTTGAATAGAATATTTATCTATGCCAGATCTCCAACAGGCTTTAATTATATAATTAGTACTTCAAACAATTTTCAACTCACCCATTTTTTTCCTAAATCTGCTGTAACAAGTAGAACAATTTTAAAATGAATTGATATAGAGTTTAGAAAAATTATTTAATGTGATGATAAATTTACAAAGTAACAGCTTTTTTATCTCATTACTTAGGCCGTATTCACACTACGAGCATTGAGCTTTGAGCTGAGCTGCGCCGAGCTGAGCGGCAGAAAGTGTTGTACT
>JAUELE010288692.1:0-13825 GCA_031471655.1 Diodora aspera
AGTGTAGAGATACTGACAGCAGGCATTAGCAGTGTTTACATCTGATGACGACAACCCCTCCCCCCCTTTTCATTTTCTCAGTTGATATCAGTCCCCCCTCCCCCCGCTCCCCCACGAAAATTGTTCCTACGGCGTTGTAATGTGTTTATTGAATAACGTATGAAGTGTTGGCGACCGCCAGAGTATTGTTTGGATGGTTGACCACTAGCTTTGCAGAAGATTCAGAATTTTAAGGATCAGGACCAACACTGTAGCTTTGCCCATGACACAACGTTTTGAATTTTCAACCACTTAAAGCCTCTTTCTGTAGCCTTAATTAATGAAGTGAATAACATTTTCTTATTGAAAGTAAACATAGATGTGGAAAGGTGTTAAGGGGAAGAATGGACCATGTAAACGCACTCAAACGCACACAAAGACGCATTAAAACCCTTCACACCGTCCCATCCAAATCTCCATCCCGCCAGTGCATGAGTCTTGACAGAGTAAAAGGAAGGAACCTTGGACACCTAACTACTGTCACCCAAATATAAGCTGAGCTTGCACAGCAGTTCAAATACACGCACGTGTAATTCATAAGACCCGTAACTAAATGCTCTGTTGCACTGTGGTCAATCTACCACATGCATTATAGACATGTATACTGAATGGGATGAATAAGCGCATGATGATTAAACACAATTGAAACGCGCCGAAGTCAGAATGCAGCGTACAGTCCACTATAAATTACCATCCCTCCCTCAGCAGTTACACGCTCAAGGTTGGTGTTCAGTGGTCACAGCGCAGATCATGGCCAAACTTACATTTGTCTATCAGTAAGAACATTTTAATAAATTTTCGCATCTTACTTCGCAGAAAATACGGATGCGGAAAAAGTGCACTCTCTAAATCTGACGTCATGATTTAACATTTGTATATCATTATCTGTATCATCTAACTATAGGACGTCATAATGCGCATGTCACAATCAATCACTACATCTCAGAACGCATAACTCATCAACTTTTGTGTGTTACTTCGCCATGCGCCAGACGTTATATCTATCTCGCACCAGGTAATTTTCCCTCCAAATTACTTCGTTAACTACAGGTAACAGAAAACCAACAATCTCATCTCGTATAATAGGCAGGAAATAATACAAGCGTAACTGCATGATGAAACTGGGAGCATTTCGTCGCTCCATTAACAGTTATTACAAATGTCGGCGAGATGAGAAACATTCATTAATCTTATAGAGCATTTATATGCGTAGGAGCATGCGAGGCTGAAGACATTAGCTTCAGAATGATGTTTCTTTTTTTATTCTCAGGTATGATCCTTAGGAGGTCTGTCAAGAAATAACGAAATTATCACAGTTCGCAAGATGAATTGATGTTACTGCTGTTCTGTCATTATTTAGAAATATGTAGACCAAAACGCGTAGGTTTAGATGGATGCATACATTCTCCATCATGCATACATGCATACAAACATACGTACATACCAGTATATTATTTAGAAATATGTAAATCAATACACATAGGTTTAGATACATATATACATACATTCTACATGCATACAAACATACATACAAACATACATTCTACATGCATACATAAATACATACATACATTCTACATGCATACATACATTATTTAGTAATATGTAAACTAACACATAGTTTTAGATACATACATACATACATTCTACATGCATACATGCATACATACATTATTTTAAGATATGTAAACCAACACATAGGTTTAGATACATACATGAGACATACATACATACATACATACATTCTACATACATTCTACATACATACATTCTACATGCATTAATATAGAAATATGTAAACTAACACATAGGTTTAGATAAATACATACATACATACATTCTACATACATACATGCATGCATGCGTGCGTGCGTGCATGCATGCTTACAGACAGACGGATGCAGGTGAGCACGAACTGGTAAACACATAGATAATTAGACATGTATGCAAGTAGGTAGACAGAAAGACAGATTGAAAGATAATTTGCTGGATGGAAAGAACACCAAATAGATCCACAGATAGATCCACAACGTGAACAATAACAAGATTTAGTAAGATGGGTAGATAGACCAAATACGACCGGAGAAATAGATACATAAAATTAATAGATAACAGAAAGAGCACAGAGAAAGAAAGAAAGAAAGAAAGACAGAAAAAAGAAAGAAAGAGAGAAAGCAAGGGAAACACTAAAGGTTAAAATGGAAAGACAGAATCATACACACAAATAACTATCTTCGCAAGAAATCTATCTGGCTCACGCTGCCCCTGTTACAGTATTGGCAGTCTGTGTTTCTCCTGTCGTAAAACTATAGCTTTCCGATTTGCCATCAGAAGATATTGCGATATGCTGATGTTGAACATTCATGTCTGGCAGCTCTGCCGGAGGATTCCAGACCTCTATCTTAAACAGTCACATTTGTCCTGTATTGTACTGGAGCTCAGTGAGCACTGTTTCGGCTAAAAAATTGGGTAAACATTTGAACGCGCAGTTCAAACATTGAAGGAATTAGCCTTATTCACAGATTCTCATGAGCTCAGGACAAGAAAGGCCTCGCGAAAATGGATTTAAATACAAGCTTAATATTCCTCAATAAAATATAAATTTAATTATGAATAAATCCTATTTGAACGCATATCTGCTTTATGAGATTTGAAACAAGAGAGCAGATGAAAACAAAAAACGCCAAAGATTCAAAAGCGTTGATATTTAAACAAAGACGTTAATCTGGCATTGGTATTCCGCTGCGCGAAACTCACATACTAGATGAGACGCTGCGGGAAGTGTCAATACGAGTTTAATACCCGGCACCACACGCTCTTAAGCTTCAAATTTCGGAGGGCATCATCCAGACACTGTTTCGATGTATTGCTAGCAACCAGCGTCTTTTGGCCTTTATGGCACGTGCAGAGTTGGACAATACCCTGGGTGATGCATGACATGGTTCTGGACCCCCCCCCCCCCCCTCCCCTTCATTCCCTGCGGGACTTTGGAACTAGAAACGAGTTAATGGTGGCAGCTGTTTCGTCATAGTTTTAGTAAATCATTTTACACTAGCAGGGGCGCACGCTGGATTTTTTAGAGAGTGTTTACTTAAGACGTATTTCATATATTCGAATCAAATAAAAATGAAACACCGCTGTCACTAGTCAAGTGATGACGAAAAGAGATAAAGAAGATGCAAAATAATGTCGAGTCTTATATAGCGCTAAATCCAGCGCTACGTGCTAATACGGCACTACGCACTGCTCAAAGCGCTTCAAGAATTACCCCAGGTCCAACCTAGGCAACCCACTAAGGCGCACAGAAGGTTATCCACACTCCACGCCGGGTACCCAGTTTCAACAGGGTCAACTGAGACAAGTGGAGTAAAGTACCTTGTCCAAGGGTACAACACGGCGCCAGCTGGGCTCGAACTCGGCTCGTCAGATCACGAGTCCGACGCTCTACCTCACGACCACCGCGCCTCCATAAAAAGGTACAATGGAGCATTTAAGGCATTATTAATACGGTTAAGTGTTTGTTTTAATTGTTCAGACGTTTCGAAGATGCACGCACGTGTAATTCATAACACCCACGACTAAACGCTCTGTTGCTCTGTGATCAATCTACCACATTCATTATAAGCATATAATTATACAGAAGGGGGTGAATAAACAACGCGACAAGAAGCACCAGTCAGAATACAACATAAAGACCACTATAAGAAGATAAACAAAGGATACAATGGAGCATTTAAATCATTATTGACACCGTAAAGTGTTTGTTTGTAAACTAAACTAAAACATATCTGCATACAATATTACAATATACAATACGCCCCTGACTGGTTATGATTATGCTAATTATCAAATTACATGTATTATGGTTACAATAGTTTCTCAGCCGCAACAAAAGATTTAGTAAATCAAAGAAGAGCAATATCCGATACAATTCTAATCTAAAGTTTCATCATGATATTATTGCCATAAAACATTAACATAACGATATAGAACTCCATGTAGGGGGTGACAATCATAACTAGCATGAGTATACTATATATATATATATATATATATATATATTTTGGTCATTTTGGTCATTTTGGTGAAGTCTCGGAACGAGAATTGTATCTTATGATTATTCTTATTTAAACTGCAATTCGTACGTGCGACTTTGACATTTAAAATGTGTACGTTTTTTTTCGTGAAATGTAACAATTGTTGACGCAGAATTTCTGCCAATCGCGGATATGCCAAATACCGGAAGTGAAACCCCTGGAGACCCTTGAGACTTGGCCATACACGAACTAGGTTTTATCTAGACAACAAGGACAGTCTCTGGAGACCAGCATGTGTGCAATAGGCACACATGGTACAATGTGGTACAATGTGGTTTCAAATACAAATTGTCTTCGGGAAATATAGCGTTAAATAACCATATCGGCTCCTTCCAACTCTAATATCTAGCATTTTACTACAAAATATGTTCAAAAAGACTAATCACTGAATAATAAACCGCAAATATTAAAATAAGCAAACTAATAAATAGATCTTTAAATTAATTAATGAAATTATCAAGAAATGAAAAATAAATAAATATGTATTATTTTCTAAGACAAATATATAATGGACTTAAATAAAATAGATATATAAACTAAGGTCAAAGATTTAACATTTGCAAAAAGGGGACAAATCATTATACTTGATTTTGTGTAGATATATCTATTGGTGCTGATCCGTCGTCAGCGCCTTCGTATCTGTTTCGCATCTCACGTTTAGAGAGCAAGTTTCAACAAAGAACTCCGTGAAATATTTTATATACAACACGCACGTGACACATGAAATATGATCCGACTGGACAGGTGGCCTGTTGCATTGATTTTTGCCCGTGATTTGATTGAACTAATTGTGCCTTGTGGGACGGCTTGTATTTACATGTTGATGCAGAAGGGTTAATTGTAGTTTTGTACTCGGCAGGATGGTCAAATGTGGTATAATTGTACTACCATAGACAATACGACACAGCCAGATATCTCGTAGAGATTACAGAACAAGGCTGCGATTACTAACATCTATAATTAGCAATGCATTAGTGATGTAGTTACCCTTGCCGAACAAGCAGTTATACTGAGAACATTATTTCAGAAACTATCAAATTACACACATATTTGTTTTCTTTTATCACCATTATTGCTTTATGTCCAAAAGAATCCGACACTAATTATTTCAAATTATATAGTATTACGTTAATGTCTTTAATGCAAATTACAAAAGGGCCTGTTTGCCAATATTGAAAAAGTCGCTAAGTTAATTGTTGGATTTACTGCTATTCGTCATCTCACTGCAACGATATATTGCAACAATAATAATAATAATATATTATTATTATTATAATAATAATACTAATAATAGTAATAATAATAATGATAATAAAAATAATAATAATTACTAAGGATTCATACAGCGCTATTATCCAGGGCCCTATGTCACAAAACGATCTTAGTTACAACTCGGTTAATTTAAAAATTAACGTTGCAAACATTTCTCCACATTTTTCAAAATATTCTGGGAGTGATTTTAGAACATGCAGTGCAGCTTTAAATTGTTTTGTAAACTGGAATGATGGCTAAAACTCAGTTTAAAAAGTTGATCTTAAGAGTTTACGATCAACTTAGCGCTAAGATTGCTTTGTGAAACAGGACCCAGTTCATTTGTAAAACTTCTCAAAAGCACTGTATAAGGGTCTTCACTTGGCAGTTTGGTGGATGAAATACTGAAACATTGTTTACTTATATGCACATGTAACCCAGTGTGTCTTGTGTTTAGAGCGGCATAATGATATATCGATAGCTTTGAATGTTGTGGAATCCAAGAGGGAGCTCAGTGCCGGCTCTAATGAAACGCCTCAATCCAAATGTTGAAGTCCTCACTCTGGGCACTTTCAATAACTGCTGCTGTAATATTTTGTACTGATTTCGAAAAGAAACGATACAAACAGAAGAAAAAAATCAATCTCCTTTCCATCTCCAGTGTCTGTGTGTCACTGTTCGTCAAACGTCTGTACTGTCATGGATTGTCATTTGAATCCGGCATGCTAAAACAACGCACTCCCGATTTGGAACATCAGTGTAATCCTCTTTAATATTTATCTAATCCTATAGATCAGGAGCGAGTTTCACAAAAAGTCGTGAACGTACACTTACGAATTTTTGTGAAACAGGGCCCAGTATGTCATATTTTCAATTTGTTTTGTTTTTTTGTCATGAATGTATTTTGGTAATGTGTCTGCATTCTTCAATGGTTCATCTTGATTTAAAAAGAGAAACGATGCTTCACCAAAACTAATCTGAAATTGATCAAACTAGAAGCGTGATAAACAATATAGCTTCAAAAGTTTATACACATACACATATATATTACAAACAGAAACATGTTCAAAGCCCGGCTGAGTTGAAGAAGTATAACTGAGCATAATCTTACTCTACTTTCTACATAGCCCGGACTCCTGACTTTGAAAAAGAAATGTGTTCATAGAAGAGTAATACATACACAGCTGCCTCGATTGTTTATAGTGTCTGTGATATACTACATGAGTGAATGTGTGTGCCTGCTTATGTGTGCAAAGATGTTAATTTACAGAGGCAGATCCAGGATTTTGGAAAGGTAGTTGTCCAATTTGAACTGAGGAGATGGTCCAACGTGCAAAACTTCAGTCCCATCCGGGGTTCGAGGACTCTTTACAATACAATTATCCGTATTTGATTTTCAAAAGGGGGGGGGGGGGGACACCCTGCCGCCCCCTCTCAATCCGCCACTGATTTACATTTGTAATGATCAATTATCTACAAACTTAAAGACTGGTATCAGTGCAATATATATCTACCCTACTGCCTTCTGTTACTACCCCTAGCCTCTGTACGCGTATACCTACCCGTACGCACGTATGTACATGCATGCATGCTTCATGCACACATGCATACACAATTAACATGCAAACATACACACATAAAACGCACGCACATACACAAGCACAAACACCTGCACACACATACAAGCACGCACGCGCGCACGTTAGAACGCATGCACGCACGCAAGCACACACACATCTGAAACAACTGATGTAAGCGTATTTGCCACAACATATTTATACATGTTTTCAATTTTTTTCGGCTCGTCGAGTTGCAAAGCGTCAACTGATCAGATATCGTCGATTTGAAGCCCGGGACAATCGAAATCAATATCAGTGAGAGACGTGCTCATTTCGCCGAAAAATTAGCCACGAGGCTACAAAGATTATTACGACATAAAAGTACAATTAATACCGAAACGACACAGCTCACAGCGGCCATAACGAGGGACATATTCTTTGTCTACCAAACTGCACGTGGAGTTTTCATGGGAAATCCCGCTGTGTTCTCGTCACGTGACTTCCAGCTGCCGACACGAGACAAAGCCGTGTGTGATTCAACACGTACAGATCGGCATCACCGAGTCACTAAAACGGTCAAGTGATAAAATCTCATATCTAAATATGCATAGATCAATATTGAAGTGAATAACACACTACGACAGCGAAAAAGTGGAGAAATGTGATAGGGGCTTGCTGTTAGGATATTTCATGAAGAATTAATTTGGACTATAAATGCTTATAAAATTGGTTAATAAATCTTGTTATTAGTTGTTAAGGCCGTGTATTTACTGTTGTCAGCAACGTGTAGGGGGTTTTGTTTGATCATCAATATTTCTGAAAATAACCGGCCCCATGCTTCATCCATAAAAAAACCCATTAAATGTCAATTAGTTTTGTATTGTGTTTTCCATCTTTGCTACTTAAGTCGGGTTGTAAATGTCAAATAGTTTGACTGATGAAATGTTCTCCGTTCTAATTATGTAAGTGTCTTTAGTGTAAATAATAGAAAAATACCTGTACGTCAGAGGGCGAGCTAACCAGACTTGTTTGCCTGTATATGATTAATATACTGACGTGCAAAAGAAACGATACCAAGATTTTGAGAGACTACTGAATAAATTCACAAACGTGTTGGATATGTAAGAGTTATCCCTTCACGATTATGAAGTTTTGTCAATGACATGATGTCAATCAAATTACACTCATTGAAATCCAAGCATCCTTTTGATCAACTTTGACATAAAGACGTAAGGAAAAATAATTGAAATCATTTGGTATCGTTTCTTTTGTACGTCAGTATATTTTAGATATATTTTGGGGAAAGTGCGACAAAGGGAACACACTTACCATCACATCTTTTGATTTTATTGAAATAATTAATTTTGTACTTGTTTTTGTAAAATAAATGAATTTGGACATTTTTCCCATGCTTCCATTAAAGTTGGGTAAGTGCCCCAGAACGCTAAATAGTTCTGCTATCTGTGTGAAATAAACAATGTAAACTGTAAATCATCGTGGGATCCCCTTAGTCCCGGCAGATCCAGACGAATGTATTTCCTACTTTCAAATAGCCAGCCTCAATTTGAACCTTTCTCTGAGGGTTAACCGCGGAATGTTCTGTCGATAATTCTAATGCATTTATTTGCAAGTGTAACGGTTCCAAAGGTTTACGAATATTTTCAAGATTCTGTCGGAAAGTTCGGAATGCATTTGTTCTGTTTTATGGCATGGATGTCTAAAACGAAGCTATGCAAGAGGCTGTAAGTCCGACAAACCGGCTATATCTTTATTATAGTATTCGTGGTATGTACATTTATCGTTCATTAAGCTGGGTTGTTGTTTGTTTTGGGTTTTTTAAAATGAAATCTATACTGAGTTTGGTCATGTATCATTTTGCATTACTTATTGTGATAATACGAGTTATGATCAGGAAAGTCCGATTGTCTGCACGAAACGCACTGGTGATGTCTTGACTTTTGTCAAAGCTTTGTCTTGGTTTTTGAGTCAAAGCATAAAATACTGAGCCTTAATTACTCTATGATACTGCCCTTTGCTTGGACCCTCAGGTTTAGGCGTTGAGAGTAAATGTATCCTCAGAAGAGTACTTTATTCTCCTCTTCAGTGATAATTATACGTTAGCCATCGTCGAGTCTTAAACCAACTTACAACGGTCAGTGGGGATATTCTCCTTACACGTTATTTTGACTTGTAATGCTCGAAGTGAAAAGTTCGGTTGAATAGTTCATGAAGAAATCGCAAATGATAACATTCCATACTTCAGATCTGCAATTTTGGTTTTGACCCAAAGCCTTTCGGTAAAGATCGCCTAGCCAAGATCTCGATGGCGGGACACTTTCCATCTAAACTAGTGTTTCCCAAACCCGTTTTGGAGCCACGACACCCTGAATAAATATTGTTTGGGCCTGGCGACCCTGGTTTGGGAGGGGGGGTGAGGGTGGGTGGGGGGTTATAAACCGTCCTACGACCCGCATGTGCTTCGCAATCATGGGTTTGGGAATTACTAGCGATATCCAGGGTTGGGCCGCGATCATGGGTTTCGGAACCACTTATTTTTATAATCAGTGTCCTTAAAGAGATCAGGACACCTCAAAGAGCGCTACACGCAACACAAAGACAACTTCAAAAGTCTGCATTTCTCCCCTGACTGCTGTCTATCTGAGACGGATTTGGCTATTCTACTTTTGAGGAATCAAAATCGTCTTGTATGATACAGAGCTCAGGGCTCTGTTTCACAAAGCGACCTTAGCGCCAAGTTGATCGTAAACTCTTAAGATCAACTTTTTAAACTAAGTTTAAACCATCATTTCAGTTGGCAAACAACTTGAAGCTGTACAGCATGTCCTAACATCACACCGAGATGGTTTTGAAGCATATGGACAAATGTCTGTCACGTTGTTTTTAAAATTAACCGTGTCGCTAAGATTGATCTTAACTAAGATGTCTTAACACTCAGGTGAGTGAGTGAGTAAAATGGATTTTTACATTGCAGGGGGCACTTTTTCAGCCATAGCGCAATGTGATGTGCAAGAAGCACATCAGGAAAAGGGACAACACAGGATGGATAGTAAGAAAGAGAAAGCAAAAGATTCTCATTTTTAGACGACTCTTACGTCAAGCATGAAGATACGGGGGTCCTATTCTTTCTTGTGTTAGAACGACACCCCGGGAAACCCCACGGGGTTAGCTCGCAGGTATCTTACACATTCGAATTCGTTGACATGATTTTGTTTTAGATTTTCACTGAAGGGTTGACACCCATGGCTGACAGGAGCTATATGGAATCTGACCCTAATGGGATTCGAACCCCATTTCTGCCATGTTGAAAAACATGCTTGCAGAATAAGAAATAAGATTTAGATTCGAAACCGTGACACAAAGTCGACAACATACCCGCATACCTCAACGCAAGCAGACAGACCTGTACACATCACCAAAGCTAGATCTCTTGCTTTCAGTTTGTATTTGACGTTGAATTTGTTAATCTTTCAGCTACAGAACCATGATGCCATTCATGTCACCTCGGTCATGGCTATCGGGAATCAAACCAACAACCTTCATGGTTGGTGACGTCGATACTGTGCCACCCTTTCCCAGCTGCCGTTTCAAACCTCCTATACTCACTCCTCAGTTACAATTTCAATAATCAGAACAATTATCGGACAAACAATACAAGTCAAAGGTTTATCGTATTGGAATCTTTATTTTCAACCATAAAATATACATACAATATCAATATATATAACTTTACTCATGTACATTTCACATTTTATTATTGCCCAGCAAATATACCATCATTTGTAAAAATAAATATTCTAATGCTTTTAAGGCGGTAGTTAGTGATTAAGGATAAAGACACTATATTTGGGGGTGTTACCGAACAGTCATTATCAAACTTCAGAATCACCGTACATAAGGCATTTAGGCACAAAACAACAGGCACTTGACATCAAGAGGGGGATATTGCATATCGTCACAATACGACAAATATATGAAGAATATTTCAAATAAATATAATTTAGGTAAATATTTCTCTGCAAATAAATAAGGCTTTTTTCCATTACTCTGAACGATTGCACACACGGGTGTAAATGAAGATCAAGATTGCACGTTATTGTAAAAATGATAAACATAAAACTCTGATAAATAATATACGACAGATTATCTGATAAATACTTTATCTGGTCTGTATGAATATGAAAATGACTCAAGATATTTGTTGTAAATATAATCTGACTGATCTCAACGACATGCATGTATTTATCAGCTCTGCATTAGAGAATAAATAAATAAATAGGTAGATATAGAAATCTGCAAAAACAAACGCAAAAGTGTATACGTAACCCAAAAGAGGCAAAAAGTTAAATAGTGTAAATAAATACGACTAGAGATTGAAGTTCACAGTTCAAACAAGCTGGAGTATTGACACAAAAGCGACTAGCCCAACACACAATAACACAAAAATGTGTAAACATAGATTTAAATAAAACTCACAATAAATAAATAAATATAAATGCGCACAAAAATGCTGACTAGAACATAACACATGACAAGCAAAGACTTAGAAATAAAACTCCAATAAAAGCAAAATGATTGACTAGAAAAAATAATACACTGTTTTGATTCGCAGAGAAACACTGCACAGGACAAAGGCACGTTAAATTAGGCACATCCTCCGAGACGGAGTGTTCGACGGAATTCTTGATAGCTGCTGGTTAGTCAGTTAGCGAATAATTAACAGACTATGGCATGAGTCACGGGCTAATCTGGCGTAATCCCAATCTGCTCTGTAAACACTTGGATAAAGTCGTAATTTGCGAGAACTCTGAGTCAGAGAGTGCTACCGAAGTCATTTATGAAAATAGATCGATCTGCTAAGCAATGTCATGTAAATCAATGGCTGATATTAATACTGTGTATCGATTCACAATTAACACAATCGCAAATATGTTTAGAAACAATACTGGAACATGAGCAAGCTTGACATGAAGACATTGATCGGGGTATTATTGATTTCTGGCAGTTCCTGATGGTGCTGGAATGCCATGTTTACATACAGATAATGGTACTTACGGCGAAATCTATAACAAAGGCAGGCCCCTTTAAACAGCAAGCTTGTCCAATATGAAAGTTTTGATTCACAAATAGCACTGTTTAAGTTAACACAACATTTGTGGCAGTTTGATTTAACACGGTCTTGACATCGGAAGTTGCAAGAGAATCACTTGTCTGTTTTCGGATGGGTGGCATTTATTGATATGCCTTGTCAATCCAGGCGAGCTGTAAAACGTGCTGGTGCAGTATTTGCAAGTGAAAACGTCTTTGGTGTGAGTACGCACGTGTTTCTCGAGAATTTGTTTGTTTGGAAAAGTCAGATTGCACGAAGTGCACGAGAGTTCCTTATTTCCGGGACAATGTTGTGCCTCGTGTTTAGCACGTGAAGTTTCGTTGAGAAATATTTTCCCACAAAACTTGCAAGGCAGCGGTCTTTCATTGGCGTGACTGGCAACATGCTTGCGAAGGTACGCCTGCCGGCGAAACCTTTTCCCGCAAGTTTCACACTCGAATTGTCCCTCGTCATTCGGAGAATCTCGGTTGTCGTGTGGGGATAATGGGGATAACAGTTTCCCATTGTCAAGCCTCGTCTGCTCCACTGACTCAAGGGTGTTATTATTGTCATTCTGTGCGTCGGGCAAGATCTTCGCAGGTGATACGGCGTTTTTGTTTGAAGCACTCACAGCTGACTTGGGTTTGTGCCATCTTCGGTGAGACGCCAGATTGGCGGGACAGTTGAACACCTTGTCGCACTCGGGACAACGGTACTCCACGTGGACTATGCGCGAGCACCTGTGCTGGGCCAGCTGAAACGCATCCTCATAGAACTCTTTACACAACTTACAAATGTAGTCCCCGATCTTGTTTTCAATCTTGTCAATCTCTGCTCTGGCCTCTGGGGTGATTTCCACAAAGTTAAAAGATGGTTCAATATCGCCGCAGACAACACGGGCTCCGTCATCTTCGCTGTCGGAGAGATCTCTTATGATGGTACCGGAGACAGGGGATGTCTTGTCAATGTCAAAGTTGATCTTCCGTGCTGCTTTCGGTTTCTTAGTTGCAGCAGTTTTTCTTTCGTTCTCGGCATTGCTTCTTTTCCTGTTGGGTGAATTTGGAGACGGGTTGTTCTCAGTACCCGCTGCAAGCCTAAAAGGAGAGTTGTCATTGCACAGGGTAAGTTTGTCAAATGCCGAGAAGTACAGAGGCGATGAGTGGTGGTTTAAGGTACTGACTCCGAGAGGACTTGGAACGGGAGTTACGTTGTTGTTGTCCCTGTCGATGAGATAGATGTCTCTGTCCCGGAATGTTGAGGATATCGGACTTGCAGAGTATCCGGAGTCCGGGGATCCGAAGTTGGTGTACATGTACTCATGGTCGGATCCACTGTCACTTCGGTCATCATCGGAATGTCTCTTCTCTCGGTATGAGAAAGCCGTGTTCTTGGATCTTTTCACCAGAAACCCTCTTGGCATGGTGACGGGTCTGGGTTTTCCAACAGCTAAGGCACTTTTGGTATCAACAGAAAAGTCACAACTGCGACATGAGGTTTAAAAACCCCAATGTCGTTAAGGCCTCCACGAAAAACAATTAAAAACGAAAAGGGCGGGATCGTACCGTGTCGAGGTGTTGTCAACGTAGCAAAAGTCTCATAAACCAAACAAAGTTCACAAATCTTCTCTCCACGCAAATCGAAAAATCAGTAAAGTGACGAAATGTACTGGCAAAGTATGACAAAGGAAAAAACCTTTGGTACGCCTCGAAATATCAATGTTGTTCCTTCAAAAGTTTTGGCACGATCCGTCATCATCTTGTGAATGTTGGCTT
>JAUELE010288802.1:0-17471 GCA_031471655.1 Diodora aspera
TCCAAAAGAAAGTATACCACGACTTTCAGAGATGGTTGATAAAAGCAACAAATGTTGGCGATTTTCAAAGATATTTAATAATTGAAGAGCGAGAGTTGTTTTTAACAAAATGAACACTAAATGAAACTCCACGAAAGTAAGATCATTTTCTTTATGAATAGATCTCGAGACACCCCAAAATAGTAGTTGGTGAAGGCAGTGATTATTTTCTCTATTTACTTTCTTTTGGACGTCGGTATATATATATGAATTGTTATTCAATGGTCATTGTTTGGAGACTGTGTCGATGTGAAATAGGCATAAATTCGTAGCTTACTTGTAGGCCCTATCAGTGGCGGATTAACTACCACCAGAGGCCTAGGCTGAGCCCCGGGTCCCTCGCCCCAAGTCTATGTCCTGATCTTGCCCCGCTGATCAATCCTTAATTCTTTGGATAGATATGAAAGAATATGTGCAAATATGATTAAATATAGTCCACACGCGCACATTTACACTGGGCGAAAACAACATTTTTAAAAAATTCTTTGGGGGAGGGAGGGGGCCTCTCGGTCTCACAGCCTTATTGTTAACCCGCCACTGAGCCCTATCTATTCGCAGGACTAAATATTAGTCTCTCTAATGTTATTGGTTATTATATATTAAATTGTTAATAATAACTAGTGTAAACTGTAAAAGAAGATATGAAAGTTTAAAGCAGCCCAGATACAAGTTGTATTTCAGAGGTTGAATTTGTCTTTTGCTAAACTGAATGGTGGGGCTTATTCTTGTAAGCTAGCCAAGGATACAATTAGTTACTCAGCACCTTTAAAACATACTATGCTTAACACACACACACACAGATATATATATTCAAAATAATTAAATCAAAAACAAAACAATGACACCGTCGTTCCTCCTACACGTTTCACTAGTATCCTCAGGGAGGTCTATACATATAGTCTTCTGAACAGAAAATGAGCACTAATTATTTTATTCGTGCTTTAAATGTTGATTATATGTTACACTGTTTAGAGATGATTCCAAATAGAAAGGTGGACCATAAAAAATATGCAAAAATTTTACGTCGCCGACAGGATTCGAACCTGTGCGGGGAGACCCCAATGGATTTCGAGTCCATCGCCTTAACCACTCGGCCACGACGACTTGCCATTTGCTGCGGCAATTTATTTAAGTTATTCACGACGCCGTCTTAGCTGACAACTTCGACGATGCGTCACAAACTTGTTTTGAAATATGATCATAAAACGAATGTTGATATGAATGGGCTTGTCAGATATGATAAGAAATCAGACAGTGTCTGTTTCGTCCTCGTCGAAATTCGCTGAATCGTTCTAACAACGGAACCCTAACAACAGTCGTAGACTCGGCTAGTTCCGATCATTTGCACACAGTTGGAGTAGCGAACCTCGTCACTTGGAACACGTTGAAAAGATTCATAAACTGACTTGTCAACTTCATAGTGACGTATAATTCAGTATTATTTGCTTTTGAGTTTTGTTGCCTGAATTTACTATCATCGTAAACGTTGTATCGGTATATTTTACGAACGTTTCACTCATGTACATGTGCATTGAATGACTGATCATTTCCAGTCGAGGAAAGCCGCCCCATGTAACAAGCACCCGGAAAAGGGGGGGGGGGGATTTTAAAGACGAACATAATTTGATAAGCCACATAGACGGATCCAGGATGATGTCATTTGGCAAAAAAGTGGGAGTGCAGAGTTAAAACATTGACTACATGTAGTTATACAGATTTTGATCAAATTTAGTTGGAAAAAGAGGGGTGCGCACCCCCTATACCCGGAATTTGGGTCCGACTAGAGCAAAATATACCAATTTTCTCTTCGTAGTTTCCTGGGAACATGTATGTTTACCGACTAGTTCACTAGTTGAGACCACTGCAGTTGGTAGGCTATATAGTCTGTCATCCAGACCCTGCATGAATTATATTCTAACAAAGACGAGCACAGTCTAGATATTTTCCCTGTCTAGATAGCCTATATAAGTTAGCAGTCTCTCTGGGATCTTATTTATTTTATTACCAATGAATATCATTTTAATTCATTTTATTATTAAATAGAAATTTTCATCTTACTTCAGAGATTATATATTTTAGTCTATTGGTAGGCTAATCATATAGACTTCTATTAAACAGACCAGTATAACCATGCACTGCACAAGGAGCTCATGCACTGTACTAGCTGTTCTTATAAATATGTCCATTAATTCTTGTCTCAGATGTACACAACACACATTGTATTTGATAAACTTTATATACACATCAATAACATTACAAAATAAACATTGCATAATTAATTAAAATGTCATATAGCTGTACAGTACATATATACATGTAATACAACTTCAAACTAAATTTAACAATCCCGACTGCAGCAAAAGGGTGTCTTTCTGGAACAGGGTATAGGCTCTCCTCATGGGCAGTGGAACCGGGAGTGGGGGTTAAGCCCACACCCCCTTTTGTTGTACAAAAACAGTTTTCCTCTTCTCAGTCTTTTTGACTATATAACTCGGTGACACCAACACACACGCACATACCCTTGTGTGTGCCCCACCTCCTTCTGAATTTGCTCCTGTAGACTCCATATCTAGATCTAATAAATCATTAAAATGTACTACCCTGGGTGCATTCAATGACTTAAGGCTTTATGGTCAGTGAACTTACAACCATTATTACTATCAGACAGTAAACTACTCAAGAAAGCACCCATCAGCCCAGACTTTTGTCAAGATCCTGAGTCAAGGTATGGAAAACTGAACATCTCACTCTACCATAGCCATCTCTGCTTAGCTCTGCCTCAGGCACAGCTAGGAAAGGCGCAATATATTCCCAGGAATAATAACTTGCCTCCGATTTTACATATATAAATTTAAGAAACTTTAAACAGCCTTGGGGTCTTGACAAAAGTCTGCCATCAGCTCTACTGCAGAACTGCAATTTCATTGTCAAGAACACATTACAGAACTTAAATGATTAATAAATGTTATAAATGCATTTTAACAAAAGCATATAAAATCTTATATATATAACAAAGCTTTCAAGACTTTGAAGCTGCATCATATATCTTGGCATCCATTTATTCCAAAATTGCCAAGCCCATTACTGAAGAGATATTAACAGTACAATATCTTTATACATGGTTTTGAAGTTACAATACAAGTGTACTTTTGCAGTATGTCGATTCGGTGAAGAAATATTAATCAAAAGCTGTTAAGAATCAAATTCAAAATTTTCAAACAAATGATTTGATGTGATTGATTCAGAAATATCGCCACTAAAATCTCGCCATCTGGCATCCAACCAAAACAATTGTTGTAAACAAAACAAAAACAAAACTGAGAACATGTCACAAAACTGATTTGTAGAAATATATATTTTCAAATTTCAGTAATAGCTCTGGGTTCATACGAGGGTAAATCAAGAAGTTCACCTAGATCACGTCAGGGGTCAAAGTCCAGGCTGAAAGACAGGTGCCTGGGTAGGATTCAAACTCACAACTGCCAAGGCTGGATGATTTCTGGGCCCAAAAAATACACTGATCACTGCGCCACCCTGTGCTCTTGGGTAAATCAAGAAGCTTTTGGATGATTCCTCTGCATATTCAACTGTCAAGAATAGGCTGGCTGAATTGAAGTGAGGCAGAGAAAGTAGTGGTACTGAAGATGATGCTCAGTCTGATCATCCAAAGATGTCAATGTCAATTTGATGCTGTTCATAACATAGTGATGCATCTCCTGTATAGTCCTGGCTGACAGCTGCGTGTCCATTCAACATATTGCTCAAACTCTTGGAATCAGTTTTGGATCAGTACAAACCATCTTAACAACTATTCTCAATATGATCGAGGTCTCTGAAAGATGAGTGCCCAGAATGTTGATTGATGATCAGAAATAGAAAAGACTGGATGTCTCGAAGCAACTTCTGACCAAATACCAGAGCAATCCAGATGACTTCCTGACACGAATTGTTACTCAGGATGAATTTAAACTTGGGCCCATCACTCAATCCAGAGCCAAAATTCCAAAGTAAACAGGGAATACATGCTAATTCTCCACCTCCCAAGAAGTACAAATGAGTGGCATTTGTAAGTGAAGTCTTGCCATCAGTATTCTGGGATAGCAAGGGTGTTGTTATCGACTATGTTCAGAAGTGTCAAACAATTAATGGGACCAATTGTGCTATTGAATTAAGCCAGTTTAGACCGACAATCAAAGAAAAGCGAAGATGAAAGCTTTGCACTGGTGTGCTTCTACTCCAGGACAATGCTTCTGTTCACAGGTGGCAGTAGCTGCAGCAGCTGAATGCGGTTTTAAATCACTTCCTCATTCTCCAAAAACTCCTGATTCCGCACCATCAGATTTTTACCTATTTTCACTTGTGTGATAGAGATTTTACCATCAATGATGCACTGATTGCTGTTGTTGAGGACCATCTGGGAGACCAAGACAAAACTTTTACAGAGAGGGGATCATCAAACTGGAGCATGGGTTGATCAAGTGTATTGAGGTTGTGTGAGACTACATAGAGAATTAGAAATACAATATCAAAATGTTTTAGGCCATGAACTTTTTGATTAACCCTTGTATCTCTGGTGCTGGCTATGCAACACTCAAACCACAGATTACTAACTAAGCAACAGAACTACTGGCCCATGCTGTATCTGACAATGATTTCAAGCTACAGATTTCACCCACAGTGTTTAAACAGAGAAAAGAAGCAGGTATTGCAGTGAGATCCAGAATCAAGTCAACCAAAACTGAATTCTACTTACGGTGAAACTTCCAAAATGTTGAATTTTTCGTTTTGATGGCAATTTTTCAAAAACATTTAATTCTAACTTTTTCAAAGATCACTAATTTTCAAAAATTTGAACACATCAGAAGAATATAATTTTATCAGTTAAAATTGTAACAGCTTTACCTTACCTTCAGCCGAGTCTGTGTGATGCAGAGATTAAAATTTGCTCAAAAAAATTCCAGGTGATCTAAAATTGCTATAAAAAGAACCAAACACATAGAACTGATGTTTTCACTTGTCCAATGACCAGATAAGATACCTTAACACATTCAAAGTTTTGAGCAGCAACTGACCAGGGCCCACTTCCACAAAGCGATTTTAGCGCTAAGTTGATCCTAAGTCCTTTCCCCATACGTTTTCAATGTTAAAATCTCAATCTTAAGGACTTACGATCAACTTAGCGCTAAATCGGAAGTGGGCCCAGTATTTTAAGATGCAGTTTATAGCAACTCTTACTGTGCACAAAATCTACCTTGGATTAAAAAATTCAAAATTAGTATTCCAAATGAGATCTCCAACTGAGTCACAAAATTCCCAAACATATTGCCAACTATTAGCACATGTAGTACATGTAACTTTTAAATTATTACGCAAAAGTAAAGTTACATCACACTTCACATCTTGGTGGGGCTTTGATTATAGAGACACAATTCAACCACAATTATAACTTGTATTATTTCATACATGCGTACTTGTTTATGTACATATGTAAAATAAGGCATCTTCTAATAATGAAAACAACTCACACAATGTTTTCATCATGTTCACTCAACATTATATACATACACATAAAAAAATAATATTCATAATCATTTCATTTTCTAATTAGCCAAAAGTACTAACTCTTGCAGTCTTGAAACACAAAATATCAAACACAGAACATTAAAGAAAAGACTAGAAAAAATTATGAAATATTTCAAAATATGATTTATGTTCTTAGAATATCTACAGTTCAATTCTGATAACATTTTGATCCTAAGAGTTTGAAAACAGTAATGAGCATTGATAAGAGAGTAACACAAGCTATTCTCCGAACTTCAGCAACTGAAACACTTGTAAGTTTTTCAGAAGAGTGTTTGGTGAATAACACTCACGGTTGTCACGACCAACCAAATGTCTTGGCATTAAAGGAGTTTTGATAATTAGGTACACTATTGTCTTGACTTTGAAATCACATATGTTAACATTGTTAAAGACAACTCAGGGGCGGATCCAGGATTTTGGTAAAGGGTGGGGGGCACAACTTAGTTCATGAAAGATATCATTTTCTAGGGCAAAAGTGTGAACATACAACATGCAAATTGGTGCAGTATCAGCCAGTTTCACGAGTCTTCATCATATGTTGATATGTTGGGGGTTGATGAGGTGCTCACAAAGACATTTGACAACAGACTGAGCTGGGTCCTGGCCGGGCGATATGTTGAGGGGTTGATGAGGTGCTCACAAAGACATTTGACAACAGACTGAGCTGGGTCCTGGCCGGGCGATTCTGTTTCACTTTAAACATCATATGAATTTTTCTGAAAAAGAGGTGTATGAATGCATTTAAATCATATTACGCGAGGTATTATTGGTCATCGTATGTAACATACAAGTTTATATTTAACAATAGTGCCACGGGTATATTTATTCACATGTACATCGTTGTTGAGAGTAAGTTAGAACCAGACCAAGCCTCGTGAACGATTGTTAATACAATAGATATTAGTGCAATATTGATGACGGTTAAAAAAACAACAGAATGATCTCTCTACAGAAGTTCGCTAGGTTTCACTTACAAGGTGTTAAAAGCTTCATGTAAAGCTCGGTAACAGACAATTGTCTAGACAGACAGACGAGCGGACAGATCTGAGCTCACTTCCCAAACGTTTTGTTTCAAGGGATATCAATAATTGTTTTATTTTGAGCTAACGAGTTTGAAAGGAAGCGACCGACGGTTCACGGCCTAAGCTGTTGATACTGACACCTGGCGACGGTTTGTAGTTTGAATTAAGATGAACACGAAAACACTGGTCCACAGTACTCTGTGTAAGCAGAGTCTAGACAAATTGATGGGATAGTTAATATGCGGACTTAATATCCAGGGAAAACAGCATCGTGGTGTTTATCCTTAATTTGTAAATCTACTCTTTACTCTTTTGATGTGCCGACTAACTAGGAAATCGAGCGTTTCAACTTCCGTGTTCGATTTAGCTCAGTATCGTAGGGTAAATGTAAATGTTGTTTGTAAAATGTTGTCATTCATTAACTAATCAGTGTATAACAACAACTACTACTACTACTACTTCTGCTACTACTAATACTACTACTACTACAACTGCTACTACTACTACTACTACTGCTACTACTACTACTACTACTACTACTTCTACTACTACTACTACTGCTACTGCTACTACTACTACTGCTACTACTACTACTACTTCTGCTACTTCTCCTTCTACCACTGCTACTGCTACTACTACTACTACTGCTACTACTACTACTGCTACTGCTACTACTACTACTGCTACTACTACTACTACTACTGCTACTACTACTACTACTTACACAACTACTTCTTCTACAACTTCGTCTTCTTCTACTACTTCTACTATTACTACCACTACTACTATTACTACCACTACTACTTCTACTACTATTACTACTTCTACTACTATTACTACGACTGTTGCTACTGCTGCTACTACTACCACTACTACTTACACAATTACTTCTACTGCAACGTCGTCGTTTTCTTCTACTACTACTACTATCACTACCACTACTACTACTACCACTACTACTATAACTACTATTACTATTACTACCATTACTACCACTACTATTATCACTACCACTACTACTATTACTACCACTACTACTATAACTACTATTACTATTATTACCACTACTACTATTACTATTACTACCACTATTACTACTACTACTACTACTAGTACTACCACTACTACTTCTACTATTATTACTACTTCTACTACTATTACTACGACTGTTGCTACTGCTGGTACTACTACCACTACTACTTACACAATTACTTCTACTGCAACGTCGTCGTCTTCTTCTACTACTAGTACTACTATTGCTACTATTACTATAATTACCACTACTACTACTACTACATATGTTTTTTAATGGACAATAAACGTGGCTGCACAGAAGCTGGCAATGCCTGCTACTTCAAATTGATTGGAGCGCTTCCAGATATTTACGGCAGAAGAGATCAGCAGAGATGTTTTCTGCTGCCGATCGATGATTAATACATTTCTTTGTAAAGTTTCTAGGTTAATGACATCAAAGGAAGGCGGAAAAAGCGACATGCACAAGAAATGAGCACACACAGCAGGCTTAATGAGATCTAAAAACTGGCGCTGTGATGAGTGTCAATCTAGCAACCATTAAAATATATTTTCTTTTCTTCTGTAAAATGGAGGAAGAGAACGATGATGTTGGATTTTGTAAAACCGCATCAATTTGAACTAAATAGCAAGGAATACAATTTTAGTAGTTGTTGTTGCCGTAGTAGTTGTGGTATAAGTAGTAGCAGGAGCAGCGACAACAGCAGCAGCGGTAGTAGTAGTAGTAGTCGTAGTTATTGTTGCTGTTGTAGTTGTGGTAGCACCAGTAGTAGTAGCAGCAAGGAAGTGGCTGTTCCTGTAATTTCAGTCGTAGCAGCAGCAAGGGTAGTAGTAGTAGTAGAAGTAGTAGTTGTAGAAGTAGCTGTAGGAGTAGTAGTTATAAAAGTAGTAGTTGCAGAAGTAGAAGTAGTAGTAGCAGTAGTAGAAGTAATAGTAGTTGTAGAAGTAGTAATTGTGGTAGTAGTAGTAGTAGTAGAAGTAGTAGTAGTTTTAGTAGTAGTTGTAGAAGTAGCAGTAGTTTTAGAAGTAGTAGTTGTAGAAGTATTTGTAGTAGTAGCAGTATTTGTAGAAGTAGTAGTAGTGTAGTTGTAGAAGTAGTAGTTGTAGAAGTAGTAGTAGTGGTAGTTGTTGTAGAAGTAGTAGTTGTAGAAGTAGTAGTTGCAGAAGTAGTAGTTGCAGAAGTAGTAGTAGTTGTAGAAAATCAGTAGTAGAAGTAGTAGTAGAAGTAGTAGTTGTAGTAGTAGTTGTAGAAGTAGTAGTAGTAGTTGTAGAAGTAGTAGTTGTAGAAGTAGTAGTAGTTGTAGAAGTAGTAGTAGTAGCAGCAGCAGTAGCAGTAGTAGCAGCAGCAGTAGTAGTAGTAGTTACGATACACTAGGGAGTCGCCATTCAGAACTATGAACAGTATGGAAACATCTCTTCAGGCAGGTCATAAGTTTGGGAAGTTAAGCAATGTTGAGCACGGAGTGTTATTAATTAAAAATTGTGTACATTTGCACTGCGCTAATTCCATACATGAATGCGTGCTCAAAGCGGAACAGTTATTACCCCGGTCATTGGACCAATTAATATACAATCCACAACATTTCACAACAGGGAGGCACTAGACTAACAATTAGTCCATGAAATATTTTAAATTATTTTATTATATTTAATTTCTATTCCTTCAAGAGCCCCGCTCCTATTTGTAGACTATTAATTTATTAATTAATGAAAAAATAATTCCACAGTCATGGATCAGGACTAGGGAGGCACCAGAAACTTAACTTTCATCATTTTCCGAGTCATTTGCACAATGTCACACCGATGGCATTGCCAGTCTCTCAGCGTGAGGCAGGGCGAACCCTTGAAGGCTTGGAAGCTTTACAACGCGAGTGGGTCACCCATCCAACTACTCTCCGAGTTCGACGTTGCTTAGCTTCCCAAGCTCGTGGCCTGTGTACGTTGCACGAGACCAACTGACCTCACAGTAGTAATTGAATGGGTGACCGGCTTGTACTGCAAAGCTATCAGGCCTTTAAGGGTTCTCTTGCCTCTCACTGAGAGACTGGCAATGCCATTGGTGTGACATTGTTCAAATGACTTGCTCGTAAATTGCCTCTGTCCAGTCAGACGAAATTGGGTACGTAGTTGGAAAGATGATAATGCAATGTTAACTTTCAAGCGCTTAATAGGCAAATTGGGTAGTATACTCCCTGGGGAGTTGAGAAATGTTGTGGACCCCGGATAATAATGTGAAGCGCTTTGGGCATACACCTGTGTGTGGAGTTTGGCGCGATATACCTTTTCTTATTATTATTTATTATTGAAACGTGCAGGTGATGCAACACTAACTGACAAGGGAATGTTTAAGCTATACTAATCAAAAGAAGTTAAGGGTCAAACCTAATATAAGCATACTCTGATATATACTCTGATATGTAATCGATTTTGCTGTTTGCCGGAACTAGCCATATGATTATATTTTTAGAAAGAGTGTTTCATGTTTTATATTGTTACTACTGAAAATGTATCACTTACTTAAAGGTCAGGTGAAATTTTAATGCTGAATATTCCTGTATTTCAAGAAAATATGCTTCATGTGAAATTCATGATGTATCGGTACTTTAACATTTACACATGTTTTTTTATGAGTGCCACTTTAAACACATACACATTGGCATGTGACATGTTATCATGTGGATTTTGGATACATTGCGTCTTGTTAATAACATAGTTTTGTCACTATGTTTGAGCCTCAACTTGTTTTGAGTAGTATATGTCCAGCAGCGCGTCACAGGCAGATTTTTTAACTCCTATTTCGTCCACAAACGATATGATATTGTATAAGACAACAATATGGTTATATCTGTATTTATCATATAACTATGCGTGATATCCCCTAGATAAGCCCATCACATATAAACACGTATTACACGAGTGCATATATATGCAAATGAAGTTACCGGAAATGGAACTACTTTCATCTGATCAGGTGAACAAATATTTACAAAATGGCTTCTTTTCATGTTGACGACAATGTTGTCATGACAACAAGGGCTCAGGCATCGTTATATCTGTAGTTCATAGATAGAGGATTTATCACACACAAAAACAATTGTTGGCGCAGTGGTATTTCTCGGGAGCAGTGATTCTTACGATTGAGCCTATTCACATATTAATACGCGTTTGTTTGTGAATTGACAGAATCGATCTTTCAAAATTAAGCAATTAAAAGGCAAATGAGACGATATGATAGATATAGTTCGTCACTTTGAATATTTTGTTTGTTTTTGAATATGTAAAATATCAAACTCGTCTAAGATAATCGGTATAAATTTTGTCTCGCTTTTTTTCTTGTCGTTCTGTAGAGATTTCAATTCATTTGTTTGTTGTGTGGGTATACTATGAACCGTTTGGTCGGTGCTGTCAACAAAGACACTAGTGTAACCAAATATTAGTGTTCGTTAGTTCGTCCAGTTATCAAAGAAAACACTCAAATCAGTTGAAACGAAACACTCTTGAAAACAACCAATGGAACGTTTTTACCAGCCTACAACTTGTTCATTGCCCATTTCTTTCCTCTTGAGATGTACACTATTTTACTTTTATCCGTCATCTTGATTTGATGCACCTTGATGTTTACAGTATGAGTTTTTACCTTCTCCATACAATTCCTATGGCGGCGAGTCCTGCCTTGAGGAAACGAGAACCAACGACTACAGAGGCCACTATAGTTGGGTTAACTGCATCCACGACTGCATCACTGCCTTAATTCTGAAGGAGTGCAACTGTACGATCCAGTATACCTCAGGTAAGACGAATTATTAAAGCGTTAAGTTACTGTTGCACAGATGCAAGGTGGTGGCGCAATCCTTCACGACATCATGTAATGTTCTCTTGGCATATCTAGAGTGATTATCAGCAGTATATGTATAGCTACACTCAGCGGCGGTTAACTCCTACCCTGAGCCCCTAGGCTGAACACCAGGGCCCCTGAGCCCCAAGGCTGAACACCAGGGCCCCTGAGCCCCTAGGCTGAGCACCAGGGCCCCTGATCCCCAAGGCTGAACACCAGGGCCCTGAGCCCCAAGGCTGAACACCAGGGCCCTGAGCCCCAAGGCTGAACACCAGGCCCCTGAGCCCCTAGGTTGAGCACCAGGGCCCCGAGCCCAAAGGCTGAACACAGGGCCCCGAGCCCAAAGGCTGAACACAGGGCCCTGAGCCCCAAGGCTGAACACCAGGGCGGTCATGTATCGACGTAAAATGTAAAAAACGACGTGATATGTAAATACAATTGACGTGAATTGTAAAAAAGTCCAGATTATGAAAATATACAATCTTCTTTAATATCGAAATCGATTAACAAGAAATTAAGGTATAGAAGAGTGTAGTTGAAATACATGCTTATATTTAATCTTTTCTCTTCTTTCTTCTCTTTTTCCACCATTACATTATATTACCAAGCCCAAATGAATTTGCTGATCTTTTTATTTCTCCCGTCTTACCATTGTTAAACCTTAATCTTTAATGGTCACCAACATTATCATATTTCTTGCTATTAATGCATACACAGAGTGAATTAATCCTTTTCCCCTGATCAATAAAGGTAAAACATGACGTAACAGAGCTTTGGTGTTTGACGATCGCCAAAATATTTCCTAAGTTCAACGTGTTTAGCCCCTTTAGACATTTTTACAATTTACGTCAGCACCCGTTTTTACAATTCACGTTAATTTCATTTTACAATTTACTTCGGGTGAGTAATGTTTCTCTCACGTCGATTTTTTTAACAATTTGCGTCGTTTTTACAATTCACGTCGATTTTCACATTTTGCGTCGTAACATCCCCTACAATTTTCGTGAGAATTGACAGGCTGTTCACAGCTGCAATTAATGTTTTTGTTATTTTTGTAAACCATATGCGTCAGCACAATATGCTCAAAGCATATGCAGTATATACTGAAAAGAAATTTAGAGAACACTGTTTCGTTGACAAGAAGCACTGCATCCAAAACCCACATGACAACATGTTGGCACACATGTCACACGCCAATGTGTGCATGTCTAAATAGACTAACATTTAGTCCCAGAAATGAGCCTAATCTAAACAATTATGTTCATAATACCAAAAGAAAACTCAAGTAATAAAATCAGAAAAGGAGCCCAGAGATATTCCTAATTTCTGCCTAGAGCTGAGAATTCCTGGACTTGCTAAATATCTAGACTTGGGCAGGCTCCATTTTCTTTGTATGCTCTAGGGTCTTGGAGACAGACTAATGTTTAAAGTGACAATCATGAACAACACATGCATCCAGTATGTGCCGATACCTCATGCATTTAAGATTTTGAGGAACATTTCACGTGAAGCATCTATTTATAAAATCCAATAACCTACAGCAGGGGCGGATCCAGGTTTTTGGAAGGGGGTCCAACTGAAAAGGGGTGGGGGTGGGTCCAACATGCAAAATTTCAGTTCCATCCTGGATTCGAGGACTCTTTACTATACAATTGTCCGCATTTGATTTTCAAAATGGGGGGGGGGAGGGTCCTGACTCTTGGGACCCCCCCTCTGGATCTGCCACTGTTCTGCATTAAATTTTCACCATTTGTGGTAACATTTCCGTGCATTGCACCATTTGTGGCATCCTCGAAATAATAGGATATCCCTTCAAGATTAGGTAGTTTTATCAACGACATGATGTCAAGAAAATTACACTCGTTGAAATCCTAGCATCCTTTTGATCAGCTATGACAGAAAGGTGTGAAGGAAAATAACTGAAATCATTTGGTATCGTTTCTTTTGCCCGGCAGTATATATATACATGCATGCCCTGAATTTCGAGATGCATTTGTGGTAACATTTCCGTGAATTGCACCATACGTGGTAGTAATTAATCTTGTAACATAATGTGGTACGAAAGATTAATGAAAATAGATTGCATATCATTATTCTTACAGTTCTGAGAAGGAAACACTATTTCAACACGAAAAAAGGTAAGACAAATTTATGCCTTCTCAGCAGGCCCGGGTCCAGGGGCACGTGCACCCCCCCCCCTTTAGCTCGCCCCTTAAGTATTTATTTTTGCTATTGTCATAAAACATATTTTCTATATTAAAGTTGGATACGTGTTCTCAAGCTCAAAATTACGTGGGTGCGTTCTGCGTGAAATAAACAACATAAATTATCAATCAGACGTTATAAAAGTGTTTGCCTAATTTAATAACGCTTGTGGTCACGTGCCACGTTCGCGAAGGTCTAGGAAACTTTGAAGATGAGCTAGAAAATTCGAATGCATAAAATTTCACCTCGGGGTGAAATATTCACGGACGGCTTTTCAAAAGGTTATTTAACCGACAACCGTGCTTTATTTTTTGTGCATTATTCATCGTATGTTCAAAATTTTATGTATATTTATCATTCCATAGGTTGTTTTTTGAAAACAAAACAATGAGTTTGACCACGTATCCAACTTTAAACCACAGCATGCAAGACAGCCCAGTTATTAGCTAGCAGGCACTGTAATACAGTAGACAGATGGTACCTGGTTTGAATCCTGCATGGTAAAACGTAATACCGTTATTGTTATTAAAATGAAACGTTCAGCTTACCAAACCCTATACAATGGCAGACAGGAAATGTGCGAAGAAGTTTGGGGCAACTGTCGTCATGTGTCTCATCCGTAGACTCCTCCCTGTGACATAACCCCACAACGCTGCCGTTTAGCACACGCAGTGTCTGTGTCTCCACTAGCTCCGCAGAATTGCACACATGGACTGCAAGCTTTGACCAGCGGACAACATAGGGAGGCAGAGACAGCAGAGTTTGACCACTGGTCAAGCTATCACAGAAATAGGACAGGAGGGTCACATTACGATGGTCAGCTGCTGTCCATCTGATGAACTGCCTGTAAAACATAAACACACAGAGTGCAATCATAGAGAGACCCATTTTCATAGCAATGTAACTTTTCAGTTAGACATCCTTGGTAAGTTTGCGATTCCTCCACCTTTAACTAGTAAGTGTTACATCATCTACCCCCAAGACCCTCTTTCCCACATATATCAGCTTGTTCATCCTGGCCCTTCCCAAGACCCTTCTCCTTCCCGCTCCCCAAACATACAGTATATCTGCCTGCCCATCCTGGCCTTCCTTGAACCATTACTATCTACTCACTCTTGCAGTTTCCTGACAGGGGTCTGCACAACACACAACTCGTGGTCTCCCATCTCCTCCATGTCCTCACTTAGCTGGAACAAAAGATGTGGACAGTCACTTTTTATTTACCAATTAATTTTAAATCTCCAACACCCAAAAATATACACCTCCCATCAGACTTGCTCCTGTACACTTGGAGCTAGACTTTTGTCAAATTTATATATGTAATATCGGAGACAAATAATTATTCCTGGGACTATATTGCCTTTCTAGCTCTGCCTGAGGCATGCAGGGCTAACCAGAGACGGCTATGGTAGAGTGAAATGTTCAGTTTTCTATGCCTTGACTCGGGGTCTTGACAAAAGTATGGAATGATGATAATGATGAGTGTGTGTGCGAGAGTAAGAGTTTTTGGATTTAACATGGCCTTTGGCAATTTTTCAGCCATATTGCCACAGTGTCACCTAGAAGTACATCATACAGGTGCCCAAACATCAATCTTTGTGTCGAAGTGGTTGGGTGCCACTACACTATCCCACGTCCTGATGATGATGATGATGATGATGATGATGATGATATTATTATTATTACAAACCTGTTGCTTGGATACATTGTACTTCCAGCCCTCCCTGCTCGTCTTGAAGTCTGAGGTAATGGGAGGGAAATTGTCAGTGGGTTTGTACGTGTTGATCTGTATCACAATGTCCGGATTGGTAACATGGAGGGCATCCACTAAGAGTTTGACACCCAGACCTGATAATGTCAAACAAAAGAAAGAAGAGTTCCAGTTTTATCTTGAGTTGAGTTGAAATAATGTTTTACGTTGCAAGGGCAATATTTCAGCCATAACGCAACCTGATGTGCACATCGAGTTCATAAAAGGGATCGATAGAAAGGAAAGTGAAAGCAAAAGATTCCCATTTTAGTCGCCTTGTACGACAAGCATTGGATTACTGAGGCCCTATTCTATCTGAGTGACACCATGTCATTCCCAGGAAGCCTCACGGGGTGCATATCGAACAGGGGTGCACATTATGATATAATAAACAATAGAAATTCAAAGGAATAGAACAAAATTGCTTCATATGATTGATCTTTGCAAAATACTGGTAACTCGTCCTTTTGACAACAACATTATCTTTCACATATGCACATGGCACCAGTAATCCGAGTTTTGGCAGGAGGTGAGTTTGGTGACCACCTTGTGTTTAGCCTAGTAAGGCCAGGGGGAGAGTCATGATAATGCTCTAGAGTAGCATGCTGTCAGCATCGATAAGTGTAAGTTAGAATCCTGTTGGGATCAGTAAGCTTCCATTCAGGGTGATACACCTGACAGACAGCTGAAAACAATGTTAAATCTGAATTATCTTAGCAATATGGCTTAAAGATTGCCTAAAGCTGCCTAAAATTGCTCGCTATGTAAGACTTACCAGCACCGAGTCCTTCTGGAATTACAACATCAGCAGACGTCCACACATTGACATAGCAGCCCCTTCCAGATAGGAGCGGAACGTTCTTCGTCTGTTTGAGGTTAGATTCTGGATACCAGGGCAAGTCATATGCATCTGTAAAGATGGGCCGATATTGAAACAGAAGGCAAACTACACATAAGCTGATCTGGCACAAGAGAAGTTTTAATGGCTAGCTTCAAGCATCAAATCAATCAGAGAGTTGCATACTTGAAAATCAGGGTTCGGTTGGAAGCCACTGGCAATCTGGCATATCTGTTATTGATGCATTTAGGACCAAATGTCAGGATCTATATCCAAACTACTAGACTTCATTCAAGACTCACAGGAAGTACAAACGCTTAAAAAAGATGTAGGCTATGTCTGGTATTCCTGTTGTAGAGGTACATTTCCCTTCCTGGCGTGTCAAGGGTATGAATTGAGCACAGTGAATGGCAGTTTTCTGCACCTTGACTCGAGGTGTTATCAAAAGTCCAACTGCCTAAATCTTGACGTTCATTCAAGAGCGGCTCTAGCCATTCAGCACCCGAAGCGAGATAGAATTTGGTGCCTCCTAGTTCAACAACGTTAAACGTCTTCGTAGACCCCTTGGCTACATCGACGATGTAGCCAAGGGGTCTACGAAGACGTTTAACGTTGTTGAACTAGGTGCCTCCATGAAAGGGTGCACTTCTAAAAGAAAAAGGAACAAACGTTCTCTTGCTGTGAATTCTGCACCCCAAGCAACTGCCTATGTCGCCTATGCCACGAGTAAGCCCTGCATTCATTGCACGTGGGCATGTCGTAATGCAGGCTAGTAAGAAAATGAAAAGTTGAGTGTACTAGTTATTCCAGCAGTAGTAGCAGCAACAGTAGTAGTACTTAGTAGAATTTAGACTGGGTGACTCCGCCCATCAGTGACCCATTTGCCAGTTATTTTACTCTTAAATCCCAGTTATCTCCCCTTTTAGCTACCAGTGTTTTGTCACTGTTAATTTTTTTAGGCGTATGTCACTGAGAGTGGCATAGAGAGAGCATGAAGATTCCAAGATGCTACATAGCAGGGAAGGACTCCTGGCATAGTTCTTTAAGTGTTCTCACTAAAGTTAAGTACAGAAAAGATGATGTGTACAAAGTGTGTGTGTGTGAAATGGATTTTTACATTGCAGGGGGCAATATTTCAGCCATAGCGCAATGTGATGTGCAAGAGGC
>JAUELE010288913.1:0-17470 GCA_031471655.1 Diodora aspera
TTCAGGTGTTATGTACCTCAAGGTGGATATCAAAAAGTTATGTTACCTTGTTCTCTTTTCCCTTATGGATAATAAAGGTCTATACATACCACGAATAATACACAACAGATATAGCATGTTTGTTGGTTTTACAGCCTGTGTCATGGTTTCATTTATTTTGGGACCCCAATGTTATAAAATAGAAAAAAATGCATTCCAAATATTCAGACCGAATCTTGACAATATTCGTATACTCATTAAATGTGTTATCCCAGTAGAGTTATGGACCGGGATGACACACTTAATGAACGACAGCTGGGAGGTAAGAATAGACAAACAGAAGTAAACCGCCACAGCAGGCCATAGGCGAATCCAATAGGAGGGGGTAGGGGGTGCACATCCCTTTTGCACTACATTTTGTCAGTATTTGCATTAACTAGCAACTATTTTAGGTCTGCCCCCCCCCCCCTTCCCAAATCACATCATGCACACCCTCTTTTACAAAATCCTGGATCCGCTGCGGCTTGGGGATACTGGTGCCGAACAGTAAGGACCAGCCATTTCATCGTAAAGATTTAATAATAGAATATGTATGAGAGAACTGCATGGAATCGGAGTGAATATTCTAAATACACTGTTCTGTGCAATGTTGTATTCTTCATGGCATGAACATCCCTTTGGCAGCTTCAGTATGAAAGAAAGCATAACGTAAAATTAGCAGGAAACACATTTACAATAACAAGGATGAAATAATTCAGCATCTCTTCTCCAGTCTACGAGTACAATTCAACACATGGATTTGTTGATCAGGAGACATTGCGTGCTCTACAGCAAGCGTTATCCCCTTGTATTACATCGGCTAGCGCTTCCTCTACTTCATGTCGACGCGATGTCAGGAGTTAAGCAGCACCTCTATCGGCGAGGAGCTGACGAGGACTGAATATCTAACCTCTTATCTCCTCCTGGGGGACTGAGGTGAAGCCACTTCTGTTGTCAACCTGGATTCACGCTTGATCCCATAGACAAGACAGCTTGTCAGTCAAACCCACAAACAAGCACAGGCTTCTCCGGCTTGGCATCCTGGCAATAGTACACTGATAACATATGTAGGAGGAGAAGATCACTGCTGGCATCAGCTGTCGAGACCAAAGCTTTAGTTGACAAACCGTTTTAAACTTGTGACGACCACGCTAATAGATCCACACATGACGTCGTATTAATTGTCCCTTTCCTCAAAGGTCTTTGTCGATGTAATTTGGTTGTCAGGAAGCAGTTTAAGACAAGGTTGGTTGGGTATGCCGAAACAGCAGGTGTGAAATATCGTGGACAATCACTAGGCGAAACACTGCAGACATCCACAACAGTTGGCTAACCTTCACATAGGTCTCTTAGGATCGTGTTCCAGGTTCGCTTGTCGACATCAATCGTGAAGATGTAAATTGATAGCTTAATGGACGGAATTATGGGACAGGAGGCCGACCATGCTGATACAGAAGCATATCGGTATCACTGGGCACCATTAAAATAATTTTTACATCAAAGCATCAATAAAATCCTGTTGAATCAAAGACAAAAATGCGACACATTCCGAGGTGTCAGTTATTTAAATGTTATTGGCTGTAATATGAGCATCGGCGAGTCGATCATTGCTGGTGAGTGGACCCTAGATTCTCATACAATCGCGTATTACTTTCGGAGTGCTGAGACACGGCAGCCTCTTGGAATGTACACGCAATCAATGGTGGGTTAACTACCGTCGGGGCCCGTAAGCTAAGCACGCGGGCACCCGGGCCCCTAGGCTATATTCTGATCACGCCCCCTGCCCAACCCTTTTTGAAAAGGTATTAACACTATATGAGCAAAGGTAGTGAAATGTCACCCACATACACTCGGTGAAACCAGTGGCGTATCCTGGGGGAGGCGGTAGCTTCAACGTAGCGTATACGCAGCGGTGACCCGTAACTTGGTTGTGACGCCATCATGATGTGCGTGTCGATGCAAGATCTATTTAGAGCCCCTAGTAATACCTTTGTTTATCGTCTAAAGCTGCGTGAATCTTGGCGTAAAAATCGAGAAAAATGTGTAGTAGATATAGAACGACTCGAAGAACAGAAACACATGCTTTTAACAGGATGCAACTTTGATCATGTCCCTTTAAGCCTTCTGGTTAATCGACCAAGGCTCATGAATGGAAGAAGATAGGTTGTTTGAATGCTGTGTGTAGGCAGATCACAAGGAGGTCCAGATTCCTTTTGAAAGTCAACTGATATAAAACAGGTGAACTTAACTAGACCCCACCCCCGCTGAGTCCGCCCGTGACCCCGCCTGCCCACCTTTCAAAAACCTGAATCCGCCTACCACTGGAATAACTAGCAACGAAGCAATCGATACATTTGTCTTGCAAGCAGTGGTAAATATGGAGAAATTCATAGAGCTGAATTGACTGAAATGTGTGGGATTAAATATTTAATCTTAGCTACTTGAATTCAAAATAAAAACTAATACTAAACCTCTCATATTTGAACGGATCACACACTGAAATGTAATAGTGATAAAAGCATGCCTCTTGTTTTATTCAATATTAGGATATTTAAACAGTATACGCCAGTGATTCCAGAAAGATAACAATGAAACTAAATAACAATCAAGTGTACACTTAGCTCGCATCCAACCGATGCAAGTGCATTTTGTTGTTCTGAATGAATTACAATGTTGGTTACCAGAGAGATGAGGCGCGTATAGTGCATAAAAGCATTTCAATGTGGCTTACTCACATGTGTGGATAGTGTGGAATAACTGTGGCGTATAAATCCACATTCCCCAGGGAATATACGCAACTTAACCATAACATATAGGCTTTTTGCATGAACGGAAATATAGCAGCAAAACAAATAATTTGCATTAGACAGCAGTAATGTCTCACTTTCCACTGGCTTGGCTCAAATAAAAATATTTAAAAACGTTCTCAAGATGAATTAGGGAGTTTTTGACAGCACTGTTAGGCACGAGGAGATGAAAGACGTGTGTTGTGCAAGGAAGACACTCTCGGGGCAGGGCCAATCCTAGGAGACGGGCATGCCCCTGCATGAAAAGACAGCGAGTCTGGAGACTTCCCCAGAGTCTATGAGAAGTGGCACAATCTGCCCGTGATCATAAAGGTGTTATTAAACGAATTGCTACCGTATTGGAGCCACAGTAGCATCAGCCGCTGGATCGACTCCACAACAATGATATTGTTAATGCATCGTTACTTTCAAAGCAGAAGTTTTGTCACACATTCAAAGGAACTATCCTCGGGATTAACACGTGTCTCCGGTATTCAGGGGACTCGTAAACCTCAGTAAGACAAATAAAGCTTATGATTTATAATAAAATTGGTCGTACATAAATTGATAAAGATAATTCAGAATACACATATCTAACTAAAATGAGTTGGTTTAATCTCTATTTCATACGACCCACGGTTATGAACGAATTAAACTATCTAGATCCAAAACATGAATGAAACGGCTGTTTGGATTTCCCCCAGCTCGCAATTTCTCGTGTGTTCGGCTTCACGAATCGGTGGTGAGAAACAAATAGAAGAAGTCTAGCCATGCTTGATGACAGAACAATCCCACATTTATAAACACATGTGCTTTAAATAGCTCATACGTGTATATTCGACGAAGAGCAGCACCATACAGTATGTTGTTGAAATCATTCAACAACTACAGCAATGTTGGTAAAGTCATTCATGCTCTATAGCAATGTTGGTAACGTCATTCATGCTCTATAGCAATGTTGGTAACGTCATTCATGCTCTACTGCAATGTTGGTAAAGTTGTTAATGCTCCATTGCAATGTTGGTAAAGTCATTCATGCTCTATAGCAATGTTGGTAACGTGATTCATGCTCTACTGCAATGTTGGTAAAGTTGTTCATGCTCAATTGCAATGTTGGTAAATTCATTCATGCTCCATAGTCAGGTTCGTAATCTCATTCATAATAATAATAATACGTGCACTTATATAGCGCAACAGTCAACACAAAGTATGCTCTGTGCGCTTTAGCAAGGGAAATGTTTTGTAAAGAGGAAAGTTTTTAGCTGGGACTGGGACATTTTTCCGCTGCAAAAGAGAATTTTCGTTTTTACTAACAGAAGAGGTTCTAAAACGTGGTACAGTGAAAAGGCGATGTTGCTGGGAGCGTAGAGATCTTAGAGGGGTTTCGATGGAAGCAGTTCACTGAGGTACAATGGGGCCAAGTTGTGATAGCCATTGTAGGCACAGAGGAGTATCTTGTAGTCACAATACGTGCAAGAACAGGCAACCAGTGAAGTTCTTTGAGATATGGGCTGATGTGGTCAAACTTAGAAGATTTGAAAATTATTCGAGCGTTGATTGAAGTCTGTTGATCTGTTCCTTTGGTGATATTTACGAGGAGACTATTGCAATAATCAAGTCTAGAAACAACTAGTGAAAGGGTAAGTTTTCAGCTGCAGATCTGGTGAGATATGGTCGCAGTTGTCCTATACTTCTGAGGTGATAGTTGGTAATTTGGCAAATGCGGGTCACATGTTGGTTCATGCTGAGTTATTGGTCAAGCAGTACACCTAGGTTTTTACTCTGGCTGATGGGGGGATCACAGAGTCCCCAATGGTGAGTTGCTGAAAGTCATCACAATGCTTTAAGTTGTCGCTTTGATACTACCAATATGACTTGTGTTTTCTCTCGTTTCACCTTTAGGAAATTAGACGCCATCCACAGTTTGATCTCGAAACAGCATTTTTCCTCTTCACACTCTCTTTGGCTTGGTTTGTTGTGAACCCAGGATACATCTGATTATCATCGGCGTACTAATGTTGATTGAGCCCGTGGTTCTCAGCTATTTTCCCGAGAGATCTGGTATGGAGTGTGAAAAGGACTGGTCCTAGGATAGACCCTTGTGGAACAACACAGTCAAGTTTGACAGATTGTAATGTTGAGCTGTCAACGACGATGTATTGTTGTTTGTCACGCAAATAGGATTCAAACCATTTAAGGCAAGTGTCTCTTATTCATGCTCCATGGTCAGGTTAGTAAAGTCATTCATGCTCTTTAGCAATGCTGGTAAGGTCATTCATGCTCTTTAGCAATGCTGGTAAGGTCATTCATGCTCTTTAGCAAAGTAGATAACGTCATTTATGCTCTACAGTAATGTTGGTAAAGTCATTCATGATATATTGTGATACTGGTAAAGTCATTTATGATATATAGTAACCTCAGCAAAGTCATATATTGTTTTATGTTAGTGTCGGAATTCAAATAAATAAATGAAAAATGGCTATTAAATTTCAGTGACAACAAATTGACCTATGAATTATCACAATATCTAATTGAGAAACGTAGCACTAGTATATATTTATTTGGATAGTAATACGATTTCATATCTCGCAATATATTTTTACAGGAGGAAAACTTTGTCAAAATATACAACTTACAATTATTTCTAAGTTCAGAGTGGCTTTTCTGATATAGGCTTAATATTTTGTGCAAATTATCTGAAATTGAAAACTCTGAAATGACACAAAATATTGAAAAGTAGTACATTGGTACATTATGTAGCATGTACAAAAATAGAATGTTTACCTATGTGCAATGAAATGCGTGATACCCATAATACCACTGATACTGAACTTGTCAGTCATGCTGCTGGGTGTTGTAAACTATTCTTGGAAATGTGCGTAAGTATTTTGTGTCGGAGAAAGAATTGGAGAATTCCTTCCTTGTACTGACAGGGTTTTGATAAAGCTTAAAGATACTGCCCATCAAGAAAACAAGGATACGATGCGTTTTCTCGGACAACACTTGTCATCAGTGTGAACCAAGCTTATTATTGAGATCAGTTCTGTACAAAATGTCAGAAACATTTCGGATATAACTAAGAAATGAACATCATTTATGTTCATACAAATTCAAACAAAAGAAATATGTAAATCATTATTCCAAGCGACCATAAAAAGTGTCATTTCAGATACTGAGACGACCCCTTATGTGATAGTGCCTGACTGCACGTGCATCGTAGTACGCATGCCCAGTTGTTCATTGACGTTCATCGTCTAGCATCAAGGTCAGGTATGATATGTTTCTTCTTAATGCAACAGGATACAACGTTTACCCAATTTTACCTGTAAAAGTATCTTCAGATGGATCATACTTTGATTTCCTTAATTATCCTAGATAGTTTTAACTTTGTTTTATCGATATATCATAGTAATGGTCGTTGCGTCGCTCATATGGAGTTTTAAAGGTCAAAAACCATTTTTTATAGCGGCATTTCTATAGGAATTGGTCTACATCCTTCGTCTCTTTCCCTGGATCGTTCTGTTTGCGACGAGTTATCAAGACAAAACAGATCAGAAAAACGTCACTCTGAAATTGGATTGCTATGCCAGCGCTCCCGACTTCTTCTGAAGAAAGGAAACTCATTTGCAAGGTTCCTCCACTCTATTACACGCTGGGTTATTGAGTCCCGAAATTTAAAAGAAAGGTCAACGCCGGAACAATTCATCACTGTAAAGAAACAGCTAAGTTAGGTGGAGTCCCCCAATTATCATCTCTTCGTTGGTGTCACCGGTTTACCTAACACTCACAAACGTCTGTTCTCATGATGACGTCAGGTCTCAGAGACACTGCAACTCTTAGATATGCACCTAGATGGGTTAGCATTTAGCTCGTTTAAAGTAAAAAACAATATTAACTCATTACTATCCTAAACATTCTCGCAGTCGGGGCACAATGCCTCCGCCAACGTCCGTCACATACCCTGGACGTACTCCTATTCACCATAGTCCTTTTGTGTGTATGGACAATCCAAATTGACTAAATATAGACAACCAATGTTGTAACTCAAGTAACTCTTGATGCATTTAACCACAGGGGCTCGGGTCGCTGTTCTAAAAGTATATTATCGTATGGTACAATAATAGTAAAGGGAGGACACTGCGGTGATTGAAAACCGGACAACTCGCGCTTACTTACTTTTCGTTGCCGTGTATCTCCTCTTAAATTAAGAACTGCACTGAAATTTTTACATGGAAATAATCTTTCATCATTTTACTTTTGAACCGCATACGTAACTTGCCTGCCTGCATTTATTATAAAAACGGTCTTGATGTATTGTTGACACTGTTTATGAACACCTCCTGGGACTTCCTGATGATCGAGAACCGCGCACCGAATTGCCTTCTGCACCCTGATTGGATAAATTCACGAAACACAAATTCTTAATTACCGTATTCCTATTATGGACCAATCAAATTGCAGAAGTCAAATCAGTGCTGTTTTCGAGCGACCCGGAAGTCCCAGGAAGCGTTCATAAACAGTGTCAGCGGCAAATCAAGATCGTTTTAAAAATAAAGAAGAGGACAGGCAAGTATGCTATCCGGTTCGAAAGCAGAAAGCAGAAAGATAATTTCCATGTGGAAAGTTCAGTGCAGTTCTTAATTTAAGAGGAGATACATAGCAACAAAAAGTAAGTAAGCGCGAGTTGTCCGGTTTTCAATCATCGCAGTGTCATCCCTTTACTATTATTGTACCATACGATAATATATTTTTAGAAAAGCGACCCGAGCCCCTGTGAATGTAACCAAATAATGTCTTTACTTCGCCGAGTGTTAGGAGAGACGCGCCACATGAAAGAATGCAAGCTTTCGATTGCCATGAATAGGAGTGATTCCAGGGTATATGACGGAGGTTGGCGGAGTCATTATGCCCTGGAGTTCGAGGATGCATCCTATAGTACATTAGAAATTCGTTTTCCATTCTTGCGGATGGTGCAGCGCCAATACCCATTTTCAGCTAGTTCGACCATAAGTGGAGTAATGTACTTAATGAAGGGTACAACACGCCGCTGGCTAGGATCGAACCCGCGATCTAGCCATCGACTGATCACGAATCCGACGTCTATTGCCGACGGCTAGCGCGCCTGGAAACAATAACAAAATGCTTTCTTTCTTGGAGACAAATATTTTCATTGAAAGTATAAAATGAAGATTATGGTTTCACTGCTCGCAGGAAACTTGAAACTTTACAGAAGTTTTTGAACACTTTTGAAACATTTAATTTCAAGGTTACTGGTTAGCAGTTCTGCACCTTATCTCTAAACTTATTTACAGAACACTTCTCCTCTTTCTCTGAAAGCGTGAATGCGCATCTCACGAAGTCAGCTCACCACGACCCGTAGGCGCCGGATATAGAGCTATATCTCAGTACATGTTCGACTGGTTAATTGGATAGACTGCGTTTGCGCTCTGATCACCACAACACGATGCTCTCACTTCTACAATCGCCACCGCCATCACTTTCATCGCTCACAAAAACCATTTCGCAAGTCGAGTGTTTCTGACACACGGCTTCAGACTGACTTATTTATTGAAAGGTTCGGCTTCTTCTGCTCCCACATTAAGACATGTTATTCTATTTTACTGTGCAAACTTCCATTTGTTCATTCCAAATAGTTTTTGTAAAACTGTTCAACAAAGCTGGCTGTGAAGTAAAGCGGAGATGTCTTGGTCGATCTGCATCACCCGCTGGCCAATTAAATATCAATTCTAGCCATCATGGGGAAATTGGCGTCCCTGGTTACATAATTGTGACGTGGACGGGGATAAAGATGGCAATTACATACAGTAACTAGGAGATCAATTGAAGGCGAACACCGGCAAGAGTTTTTATTGGAAGCTAAGAGACGATGGGTGTGGCTGATCTTCTCCAGACCTGGCCGGCTCGAGAAAGAACACATGTCAGAAACCTTGCCCTTCAAAAATCGTTTAAACATGCAATAAGCGCTGAATATAATCTGTCTGTGAATCGTCAGCATCGGTAAGAGCACACTTCCGTATCCCTTAACGTGTAATACGACGATAATGCTAATCTGTAACAACAAAACCATCTCTGGATTCTGGCATGCCCGGACCAAGTGCCCAGACAACTACTAGACCAATCAGCTGGTTATTTATTCATTGAGTTGGCACGTGTGAGGAAACTGTTGGAAGGCATCTCTTGCGTTGTATACAAAAGTTTCCGAAATCTCAATAACTCAAGAAATGAACAAAACATTAAAAATCGTTCTTGAAATTCACGTTCTTAAAGTAGAAGTATCAGAATCAGACTGGCATAAACCATAGCTACAATAAGTATGACAATGTGAGACATTGACACCATATGTAAATCTTTCCAAATTAAGTATACTAGTTCCGTCAGCTGAGTTCATACATTTAAAACTAATAATAAATGGCAAACTATATCACTTCAAAACTATAACAGAGCTGGGTTAGACGTCGTACATGTAGACCAAAAGTATCCACACAAATTAATAAAACTAATACTTTCACGCATACATAACATTATAATAAGTATTAAACTGTTCGTCGAAAGACGCGAGCACATTGCTCCTATTGATATTTCAATATCCCTAGAAACCAACAAAGAAAAATCATGTGAGCTTTTTGCCTGAAGCCTTACAAAAATGATGACCTACCGGAATACAAAGGTTATTTCCGGTGTGAGTAGGGTATCAGACTTGACTCTCACAGAGAGTAGACCTACTTCAATCACAGATACTTCAATGAAATCAAACAAAAGGTTTTGCGACGTTTAGGCGAAATATTTAAGATTGGTATATCGCTAAATGTTTACAGAGTGATATTTCTGCATGTTGACACCTTTTAACATTCACAAACAGTATGAATAAATGAATAATTTTGAATAACTTGTCAAAATAGTGTCATATAGTGAAGACATTTTCAAGTAACGATCTACCGTTGTATATTAATTCATAACTGTATGATCATTCTTGTATAGAATTTTTGAAGCAATGCTAATGTTGATTCACAGTACAACGCTAGATTTATGTGTTGATTTATTTGCGTGTTTACCATCCAATCTTCACGGTTATTGTTCTTTCTAATTGCCTGGTAATTTATTGCATGTAGTCCCATAACATTGCAGATAAGGGTTGACGAAGATCCCTCGGTTCCATACTCAAATGAACAGGACAGCCATTTATGTGTGTCTGAGTCTAGTGGGGATATGCAGGGCTGAAAAGGATAAGCAAACTGCGGCTCGGAATTACAAGTCGGAGTCCTTACTGCTCCCGGCCGCTGATCTTCGCCCTGTTCTCCTATAAAAGAGGCAGTAATTTCATGCGTTTGTGAAGCGGCATGTGGGAATAGTCCTACATTACGCTGTTTATGATTACTGCAGCCGCCGAGGCTAACTGTACGAGGCCACTCGCCCGTCTCTTTAAGTGATAAGGCCGCACTAGACGTGCACCACTTAGACGGAATATATCCAGCCATCAGTTAGTCGCGTCTGAATCGAACAAATTGGATAATTATTTCAAATATAGGGCAGAAAATGGTACAATTAACAAGCGTTTGATAGTGGCGATGCTAAGCGTTCAATCAATCGTAGAGAGTCCTTGATTGCCCGCTTGTGCTGAGCTCATCTGCTTGTGGGGACTGAGCTTTACCTTAGGAATCAAAGTTTTCAGAATAGATTTGTATTAGAGCCTCGCTTCTTCGAGTTTATACAAAGCCCAGAAATTGGTCATTTACTAATTTGCTGTTATAGACACAACTAACCATTTCCAGTGTGTGCTACAACAGAGCCGCTGGGGCAGAAGGTTGACATTAGATGTTAACATCGACGGCTGAACTTCCTCTGGCTATGGAAGATGTTCATGGGTCCGCACACACTTGATTGAACATCAATGAAAGCAGCCAAGTGATCGGAGGACACCGGACACGCTGCCAGTAATATTTGGTCTTGTATTAAACGTCATAAACTTCAATTACATGTTGGTTACACGATTGTGTTTAATAGAAAGAACGATCTCTCTAGATTAATCTCATCACAGTGTAAAGAGACAGATGAAAATTAGTCAGAATATTGGCCACTGTACTGATATCAGAATCGTGAAATCTAAACTGACGTGCAAATGTAACGCTACCAACCATATTATTGATATTTTGTAAGATTATTCAAAACAGACTAAAGTTTGTCAACGCGTTTTAATATTAGTTTTAATATGCAGACATGTCATTGTACTTTATGTATACAGATTACGCAGAAAAAAACTCCCATTTACAGGCAATTGAAATACCCTCGTGCATTTCCGTAACCAGTAAATACAGTTGGCGCCCAATGAATGGCTGCCATGTGAAGAAGATTCCCCTACCAATCACATCGCGTCTTACACACGTGCACGCGACAAGCCGAAAGCTTTAATACAAAGAAATATAGTTCCTACGAATTCAACACAATTTCTCAATAATTCCACATAAACTATCTTTGAATTGATGTTTGCTAACACAAACTGAATCTATACCAATGTTTGTAAATGGCCATATTAACGCAAGTACGCTGTCTGTGCTGTCTACTAGTGAAAGTAGTTCGACTAGATTTGGATCCCACTTGGGAGCGTTTGGACTCTTAACTGAGAATCGTTTCGAAATAGGAGCCTAGAATGAAGGCCAAATTAAAGTCGCTACGGAGGCTTGGAGAAGTGACGTAGTTGTTCGTACAATTGATTTAAAGGCACAATAATTAACATTATGCGGCATTTTATCACACCCTTTGATGATATAAAAGTTGGTATCGTTTGCATCCGAGTTTAATTCGAGTTAATTTTCCTTTCGTGAAAACGTAGCGATGAACATAGTCTGAAACGTGATAGGTTACGTCCGACTGTGTTGGTGAAGTGAAGTTGGTTGGGAAGAGAAGTAAGTTGTCAACATCGCAGAATATAACAGCTCAGGTCACACAGATTTAATGTGAATGGAGAGACAATGAAAATAGACAACTAGTGGACGATATAGAAACATTTAAATCCAAGGGAAGGTCTGCAGTCTACCTGGGGACCAGCAGGTCTAGTCACACACGGGATAACGCGAAGAAGGATTAGCATGAACATCTAAATATATCTTTCGCCATTGATGCAAGTCCATATGTTTATATAGCTGTAGCTGTATCTGTCTGTCTGTCTCCCTCTGTGTAAAATAGAGAGTCTGATTTGCAATGGGAAGATTACAAACACTGCCACAGTCAAAACATTGTAGTAATTCCATGATTAACTACCCCTGTGCCCTAGGCTGAGCACCAGGGCAACTGAACCCCTAGACTTGCCTCCTGCACCTCCCTTCTTGGAATAGGTATGGAACATGCAAAGTAGTGAAATATCAACCAGCATACACTCAATTAAAGCATTGTCTCGAGGAGCCTGCACCACTTCCAGGCCACTAGGCTAATCTGTCACTGCTCCTACCCTGTAAATCTTGCTGGTAGTTCGATCTTAATCTATCAGCTCCTCAATCCGTTACGTCTGGAAACGACCCATCCTTACAGACTACTGTAGCCACAGATTATCAAATGCTGACATTTTAATTACTTTGATGTCAACTTGTAAAGAATCATCCTCGAAATCCAGGACACAATGACTCCGCCAATGTCCTTGGAATCAATCCTATTCAAGACGATCGTTACGAGGCGGGAGTGTTGACCAACAAGTGACGCTTCCATAGCGAAAGCTTGCGTCCAACATGTGGCGCTTCTCTCCTAACACTCAGCGAAGTAAAGACGTTATGCTTTTAAATTTATCAAGAGTTACTTCTCGTGCAGTGAATGCGACATTTCATTGGTTGTCTGTGTTTAGCAGATTGAGATTTCCATACACACAAAACGACTATGGTGAATAGGAGTACATCCGGGGTATAATATGACAGACGTTGGCGGAGTCATTATAAGTCCTGGATTTCGAGGATGGTAAAGAACGTCAATCAAAGAAACATTTATTAAGTTTGTTGAGAAAAAGAATAAGGATGAGTCCACTGTGCTGATGTGAAAGATACATTCTGCTTGTTCTGTTTCTCTGATGTTGTGAATGTGTTGATGACTGTATTCATGTCTGCTTTATGAGGTCCACAGAAGTAATCATTGCACTTTGCATCTGAATGTATGTTTACGATACAGATTTAAAAGCTTGCTGTTAGTATGTAAATGTAATTGTATGCCGTCCAGCACTCACTCTGAAAACCATTACTGACAGGGCTCGCCCCAGCCATGAGATCAGAGATGATCATTAAGCGAGGGAAACTCAACATTTAAAATAGTTCCTTGGGGAGAGCGTTTTGAAAAGAAACTATTACATACAAGCCAAGGTCCCTTGCAACGTGTTCGTGTTTAACTAATTCCAATTATCCCAGTCAGACAAGCAATTTTTTGGCGAAACTAAAGTTAGGGCAAGTTTAAATTCGATTTGGAAGTATTGATGCCGCGTCTCAGTGGCAAGCAGCGAGACATTTTTCTTGATTTTAGAAACAACAATATGTCAGCGATGCGCTGGCGCATCAGAACACTTTCAGCCAGTCCAACGACTTGATGCTATTGTGAGGAGGTTGTAGTCCAATCTACTGTATGTATCCACTATAGACGGACATACTGATGTATAGACGTTATGTTTGAAGTTAATAAAACAGAAAAACATAAATGAAGGGAGCTTGAAAGGTTAAGGAACGTCTAAACCTGGAAGCAACTGGATGTTCGCCCCTGTCTCAGACAGAGACAATGACTATGACAGTAGTGTCTCCATTGGCAATTGCCTCATTCCACCCAACTGAAAATGGATACCTGGTAGGAAAGTGATGGTAGTGGGAAAGTTAACCTTCTATCGCCTAACAGGCAGCTTGGGTTGTATACTCCAGTTGTATACTGGGGAGTTGAACAAAGTTGTGTGTAGTATATAGTTCCAATGACCAAAGTAATAATGTGGAGCGCATGCATCTTGTGCGTGGATTTTGGGGCTATACACGACGCATCTTCCTCCTCCTCCTTTTCATTATTATTATTTACAGATCAAACGATAAATATGCAACAGAGGAGGGGATGGTGGTCCTGGCACAGTCACTCCCCGAGGGATCATCATCAGCTCAGGTACCCTTGCCCCTTCTACACGCAACCCAGGCAGCGAATTGGACTGGCTCCCAGGAAGCGCTGCCAAGTCGAACTCACCAAGAACGTTGCGCAAAATATGGAGAGTCCCCAATACAGCAGCATTACACAGATTCTTGGTCGGTCTCGCTTAACACGCACCAAGCACATGATACTTTTCCAGCAGTCGTATAACTAGACTTCTGAATAGTTTGAACACGAACATAAACATCTTTATCCGTTTATTATGGGCTATATATCAGTGTTTTGCCGTAGGTGCAGGGAGCGAACACATGTGGAGATACTTGCATGTACCTTAACTGCATGCCCATTTGGCCAATAATGCCTGGAAATTCTGGTAGCTGACAATCGATGCAAAAGAAAATGGTGGATTGTTAGTTTCCATAAATCTAGTCTACAAAGCTGTAAACTGGGAATAAAGTCAGTTAAAAGTATTCAAACATCAGCTAAAATCATCATGTAGCTAGATGTATCATTAACCGCATGCCATTAACAAGTCTCCACGTCGTAGACCTTCTGATATTAAGAACCAACCTTCCAAAGTGACTCTCATCCAACTTAAGCACTGAATACAAAGTATAATGCAGCATATTATTGCAGATGGGGACAAATCTATCTGTTCCTGATATCAAATGCCGTAATTCCCAACTTGACAACATTCAAGTCAAGTAAACGTTCGATTTGACGTGAGCAAAGCTCGCCATTTTCTCTCCAGTTCCGGGAATATAATCTCCCGTCAGTCACTGTGCGCAGTTCTGTCACTGGTTAATATCACACTCTCTTCAGTGATGGAATTGCTCAATATTCTGTAACGTGGAGGTATTATCCAGCATCAAAGTACGGAATTCGTTACGTTCTCAATTATTTGTCCTAAAGCACAATAACCTGCATTACACAGTTGTGTTCAGCCTGCAGGCTCAGAGACCATGGGCCAGTCTGTTATTAATCTAATCACCACACAAGGAAAGCTGACATGTCTCTTTAGATCAGTGGCAAACTCATAGCCAGATCGGGGTGGGGGCGGGTGTGTGGGTGGGGGCCTCCGGACCGCCTTTGGAAGTTATTTGTGGGTATGGGTATACTCAAATAGTCCCCCACCCGTTCGACAGCCATACACAGATGCACTAACATCGCTTTCTAACCTCCACTGAGAATGGAATTTTCCACCCTGCACCCCTCCCATAAACAATCCTGGATCCGCCGAAGAAACACGTTGTTGAACCACCATGCCAAAACTATGTTCATGCAGTATGGTGTTTAGCAGAATGCTTTGCTGCTTTAAAACCAATTGTATAATAATAATATATCCAGGCTTGTATAGCTTGCTCAAAGCGCTCGGCATTATTACTCTAGTATAACCCAAGCAGCCACTAGGCGCTAGAAGGTTAACAACACTCCTGATGGAGGACCAGGTACCCAGTTTCAGCTGGGTCGACTGAGGCAATTTACGAGTAAAGCCATTTGCCCAAGGTGACACCACTGACATTGCCAGCGTCTTAGTGCGAGGCAAGGACGAACCATTGAAGGCTTCCAACGCCAGTCATTCACCAATCCAACTACTCTCCGGGCTACTACTCGTGCCCTTCGCACGTTGCACGAGACAAACTCACCTCACAATGTAAACTCACGTGCTAATTTGTTTATGTTTGCTGCAAACGTTGTCACAGGACCTAAACTGGTCGTTGTGACACGTCTTCAACCTAATGTGATAAATTCGCATTTCAATTTGTGACATTGACTGTGTTCATGCTAATGACAGATTATATTATCTGTTGCTTCCTGTAACAGACACTTCCTGATGCTGAAAGTCATCATGGATGATGTGAGCTTCGCCTTTTAACGACCATATTGATGACATTATTATCTTGAGCTGAACAATTAATTTTGTCTTTAACCTGCAGTGTATGAGCTCTTATATATCAATGTCAGAACTCTAGTTGATGAGTGTTCAGAATACATTCTGATATCCATCCACAGTAAACTGCCCGTTACTGTTTGGAACGCAACTGAAATGTGCTACACAAATAATTATATCAAGATGATGCTATTTCAAACCTTTCAAGGTCAAATCAGTTCCAAAATGCCCTCAGTATGTATTAAAAACTGTGATCAAACTTTAGTGAGGTACTCACAAGTTGTAGAGCAAAATGTCAGGCAGCCAGATCTTGTCTGAAGGGATCCGGATATCCTCGATGTTGTCATAGTCCTCCTTGTTCCAGGAGAGCAGTACATCATCCCATTCCTGCACACACACAAACACGCATTAGTGTTGGAAAAGTCACTGTTTGGGGCGAGAAAATGTACCTTTCACCAGCGAAACAGTCACTGTTTGGAGCAAGGGCATATACATGGAATCTCACTGTTCATCAACTGAAAAGTGGCTTGGAATATTGGACAATTTAATTTAAAGCTACCACGGACCCCATCCTCGAAATCCAGGATATAATGACACCGCCAACGTCTATCATATACCCTGGATGTACTCCTTTCCATCAAGGTCGTGTTGTATATATGGAAAATCCAAATCTGCTAAATATAGACAACCAATGAAATGTCGCATTCACTACACGAGAAGTTACCCCTGATAAATTTAAACTCATAACGTCTTTACTTCGCCGAGTGGTAGGAGAGAAGCGCCACATGATTGGTCAGAACGCCCGCCTCGAGACGATTGTCGTGAATAGGAGTGATTCCAGGGTATATGACTGTTGGCGATGTCTTTATACCCTGGATTTCGAGGATACAAAGTGTAGAATACTGGAACATAATACCATAGAACAGATGTCACTTTCGACATAGAGACTGGGGTCCGGGCCTAGACTCTCTCCAATTTAGACCCGACAATAAAACTGATAAAATATTTAAAAATATTAAAGTTGGATACGTGCTTTCAAAAGGAAAATAGGTCTGGTGCTATCTGTGTGAAATAAATAACATACACTCTAATTCATACATTGCAAACGTGTATGCCTAATTAAATAGCGCCGTATTTCCTTAGCAGATGCAGACGGAATAATTTCTACCTTCATATAGTCGGCCTCACTCCGAACGTTTCTCTGAGGGTTTACCGAAGAATGTTTGCGAATGCTGTCCGAATATGAGCCGAATAGATTTGTTTGCAAGTGTAACGTTTCCGAAGGTTTACGAATATTTTCAAGATTCTGTTTGAAAGTTACGAGTGCATTGGGAGCTTTTTTTATGGCATTGAGGCCCAAAAATAAATGAGGCAATTCAAGAGTCTGTAAAACCGACGCAAATATATAACGAGCGAATTTCGCCGAACCAATTTAATTTCTGATTAGATAATTTAGTGAGCGACATTTGATTTTTATGGGAAGGCTGGACGATTTTCTCTTGCAAACTATTTATGTCAAGGTGTGAGACAATCTATTTTTTCTTAGATAATAGCCGCCAAGCCGTTTATTTTGAAAATAATCCAGTTTGACATTGAATCTAAATACAGGAATATAAAATGTATTGGGGGTGGGGGTCAGAGGTGGTTCCTAAAACGTTTGTGAAAC